>JAQIWI010002855.1:0-11296 GCA_034698825.1 Deuterosminthurus bicinctus | reverse complement strand
TTTGACTTGACGAGTTGTGTGTACTTCTATCTTAAAGCAGAGAGAAACGTGAATAAAGATAAGGCTTAAGATTCCATTATGTTTTAGTCGTTTTATTTATTATTGCTTTTAAGTCGTAGCCGTAGCTTCTATAGAGCGCACTAAAAATTCATTGTCGACAGAAGTATTTATATAAAACTTATACAAATTGTATAAAAAATACAAAGGGCACTGACAAAAGGCAAATTCATAGGGCAATGACAATCATGAAAGGCATTTACAAGACACTTTTGCATTATAAGGCACTTGAATTAATGCACGAGCTCTATAAATAATGAGAAAAGTTACAAACCAAAGGGAACGCTGAAATATAAATATGGAAGAAGAAAATATAAATCGAATAATTAGTTGCGCCGACGATTAAGGCTCTTGTTCGGATCTTGCTATCGTCTAGTATTCGAAGATTGACCCAAGGCAGCCTGCCTCTTGACAACAGAAGTCCCATTTAGAAGCTGCGTTTGGAACAGAACGTTGGCATTGCTGTACATGCCATCCTTGAGAGACACGCAGACAAATTGAGTCGTCCGGAATTTATGCTTGAGAAGATATCCAATATTCTGAGTGTGGCTTAGATCCAATGCAGCGTCGATCTCGTCCAGGACGTAGAAAGGAGCGGGATTGTACATACAGAGGGAGAGGACAAGAGAAAGGGCCACGAGGGACCGCTGACCTCCACTGAGTTCCGTCAAGGACTCCTTCCAAACTCCACCAAGGCAGACGTGGATGTTCATACCTTCCATCAAGTTTCGCTCATTGACTGGGACAAGTTTGGCGGAGGAGTCGGGAAGGAGGATGCCCATCATGGTGTCAAATTCCTGGTTGATTTGAGCATAGCCCTGCTGAACGATTTTGAGCTTTTCGTGGTCCAAACATTCAAACGTTTTCTCCATCTTCTTCCGAGTTATCTTGGTGGTCTTGAACATGCGTTGGTTCTCCCCCACTTTGGATTTAGTAGCTGGAAGTTGGGCCGCCTTTTCAAAATCCAAACGAGTCCGCATGTCTTCATGTTTCTTTTTTAGGGATTTCACATCTGCAGCTATGACCTCAATAGGTTTCGTTGTGCCTGGATCCATTTCAGGTGTGAATTCCATCCCGCGATTCTCATCCAACACACGCTCAAGGTGAGTAGCGCAACTTTGGACCTTCTGTTGATGCTCTTTCAGTATAGTTTCTCGTTTCATTTTGGCTATTTCAAGCTCGTGGATCTTGTTACCAAGCTCGTCCATGTGTTTGCTAATGGACTGGCATTGCACTTCAAGTTCTTTATTGGCAGCACGGGCACGTAGGAGTTCTTCACGTTTGTTTTGGAACTCTTGGTCGATTTGAGCAAATTCATCTTGACGTTTCTTAAGTTCGTCTTCACATTCTTGAAGCTCCGCTTTGGCGTCATCAATATCCTTCTTGAAGCCAGCTAAGAAATCTGCTTTGGATTTGAGTTCCACCTCGATTTCTTCAAAGGTCTGCTGCTTCTTGTGGTATTTATTTTTTGCTGCAGTATGAGCAGCCTCGGCTTTCTTCAACTCGTCACTAACTTTCTTCAGATTTTTCTCTCGCAGAGATCCTTCATTCTTCAGTTGAGTTTGGTAATCTTTTTCGTCCTTTTCAAGCTCTTTGATCCGAGTTTCCAATGCCTTCAATTCTGCAACTTTCTCTTCCAACTGAGCCTTGAGTTCCGTCAGTTCCTGAACAATTGTGGCACGAGTGGTAAGGGCACGCATTTCTGTGCATTGCTGCAGCTCTCTTGTCGCTCTGTCATGTTCAGCAACAAGTTGTTGATTCTTCCGACAAACCTCTAACTGACTTTCCAGGGATGAGAGTTTCTCACGGAGAGCTCGTAACTCGATGGTTCCTTGACGCAAATCTTGACAAACTCTCATAAGCCCGCCCATGTTATCACGCTTACCACCTTGCATTACACCACCGGGGTCCGCCACATCACCACTAAGTGCCACAGCTTTGCAGCGCATGTCGAATGCCACTTTTTTAGCCGTCTGGAAATCTTCAGTGATGACCAGACTTCCGAACACGTTGGAAATTATCGGTTCAAACTTTGGATCGTACTCGATAAGATTGACGGCAACAAAAGCTTTACCTGGACCGTAAGCACGGTCGAGATTGGCTTGAAGATTCTTAGCAGCTGGGTATCCTTGAGTTTGACTTAGTGGGAGGTAAGTCATTCGGCGGTTGACGTTACCTTTATTGATGAGAAGCTTGGATGTCTCAGGTGTATCCACGACCATTTGACCCAGCCTGCCTCCAACTGCGACTTCAATGGCACCGCCAAATTTCTCAAAGTCTTTGATTTTAAAATGTTCGTAGACGAATCCAAGAACTGAGCGGCTGTCAAAGTTTGGTGTGGGCTTGTCGTATGTAAAATCAAGATAGTTGTAAGACCGCCTGACCTGAACTTGACGGTGTTCAATCTGATTGCAAGCTTGTTGGGTACTGTGACGCAAGTTTTCAAGGTTGGGCAGTTCGGTAGGATCAATTTTATTCCGCCGAAGTTGCTGTTCCAGTTGCTGCACTTTGGTCTCCGCTACTTTAAATGCCTGCTCGGTTTCGTCATCACGAGGACAAGCTTGAAGTTGTTGCTCTTTGGCCTTGACCGAGCCTTGAAGAGTAGTCACTTCTTTCTTGGCATATTCTTTTTTAGTGCGGGATTCTGTAAGCTCAGCTAGAACTTGATTAAGTTTTTCACCAACGTTGACAATGTCACCAGACTCCGTGACAAGGTTACCAAATCGGACTTTCTCTTCTGTGTCTTTCGCCTTTGCAATGTTTTCTTCAGCTTGTTTGATTTCTTGTTGAATGGATTCGAATTCTTCGATGAGAGCTTTGCTTTTGGAACGGAATTTCTCACTTTCTTTTTCTTCTTTTTCGTAGTCCTGAGTAGCTTTCTTGACCTTTTCTTCGGCTTCTTTCTTGGTGACAGCTGCTGAGTTGACCTGGGCTTCTCTCTGATTGTGTGGCTTTTTCAAATCGTCAAATTCCTTGGTTAGGCGTTCAAGAGTGTCGTCACCTTTGGCCTTCCGAGCCAGTTCTTCCTGCCTGTAAAGGTAGGATAAGTTGCGTAAATTAAAGACACCTATAAGTCGATATCCAACTTGAAAACATAATGAACAATGAATAAAACAAGCTTACTTGGCCTTTTGCCTTTCAATCTCCTCCTTGGCATCTTCAATATCCTTAGCTTCACTATCTTCATTATCCAAAAGTTTATCCAACTCCGCCTTGGCCTTCTCCAGATTCTTTGTGTAATGCAAATAGGAAACGATGGCTAGACTCTTTTCCTTCTCATTCAGCTCCCGCTGAATCAAATGATACTCCTGAACAGCCGTCTGCGCTTTAGTCTGCTGATCCAAAGCTGGCAAAATAACTTCCTGCATAATCTGAGCCATCCCCTCCATCTTCCTCTCACGCTCTTTTATATCCTTTTCAATCCGGTCTCTCTTCTTCTGATACGCCGTCGCTCCACAAGTCTCTTCAATCATCTGCAAAACCTCCATAGGCTTCATATTCACCACCTTGGTGATCTTCCCTTGCATGATGATAAAATTCGGATGGTTAATATTGATGCCCACATGTTGAAACATATCCGACACAGCGTTCTTCGTAGAATTCAACGAGTTTAGATAGTATTTGCACACCAGACCTTGATCGACTACACGAGACACGATTATCTCGGGGAAATCTTCGTATCCGGGAGGGCATTTCCCCGCGGTCTTATCCGAGTTGTCAAATGTGATGGACACCGAGGCCCGGTTGATTCCACATCCCTTGTAAATCAGATCGGCTAGGCAAGTTGCACGGACTGTGGTTAATGAATTTACTCCCAGCACGAAGCATATTGCATCAAGAATGTTGGATTTTCCGGAACCATTTAGACCCGTAATGGCATTGAAGTGCCGGTCAAATGGGCCTATCACTGTCCGGTCACGGTAAGACTTGAACCCTTCAAGGGTGATGGTTTTGATGTGCATCGTACAAGTTGAAGACTTCAGATTCCTGGAAATTACAGTCAGCAAATGAAGTTATTTATTTCTATTCTAGAACCCAGAATGAAAATTAGACAGTTGGAGGTCTCGAGGATTCTCAACAATTTTCACAGAAAATTATCAAAGTCGACTTACCAAATTCTCTACTGCTGAAGAAATTACTTCATTGCGATCCTGTGAAGCTAGTCAGAGAATACTAATCGTACAAGTTAATGCGTTCGCATTTAAATTGTGTTTGCCGAAAAAGGAAAACGACAGAGTCCTGGGAAGGCCTGCATGAATTTTCCTGTCCGATTAAGAATCGTGTGTGTGTGTCCGTTAAGAATAAAAGAAAAGACAACAACGGCACTCACTTCCCTCCTTTATTTGCATTCGGCAGGCTAGCCTTTGATAGGCGCAATGGAAAGCAATAGCGGGAAGGCCCCAATGCTTTTGCATGCGGCATCTCTCGCATGTTAAATCAAGCTGGGAGTCTCGGTGCTCCAAAATTGAAAATACGATTTGGGCTTCTCAAGCATTGGAATTTTGTGAATTCTAAAGTCAGTGAAGATACAGAGACGGCAATTAAAATTTCTCGGAAATTCAGAATCTGTGAGAGATTTTGAACAGCAGTACGTAGAATTCATCAGAGGCGAGACAAATCTGTTGGTAAGTATTGAAATCAGTCGGCATTAAGCTCATTGTAATTGTGAGTTGGATTGACTTTAACTTGAAGCAGGAAAAGAAGGATACATGTGACAGTTTTGAGAAACTTTAATAATGTTGATTGGGAATAATGTTGATGAATAATGGGAAATTGTATGATATTTAGATTGATAAAGGGTGAAGATGATCATCCCAGTGAGATGCTTCACGTGTGGGAAGGTGATTGGAAACAAGTGGGAAGCATATCTTGGGTTCCTCCAAGCTGAATATTCTGAAGGGTGAGGATGAGGAGGAGTTAAATTTATTTTATTACCATGGTTGGGAATTGAGAGCATAGTATAAGTTGATGAGTGAGTGTGTCAAGTCTTAATGTGTACTTGGTTTTGTTTGGTTGCAGTGATGCCTTGGACTCACTTGGCTTGAAGAGATACTGCTGCCGAAGGATGCTGCTGGGACATGTGGATCTGATTGAGAAGTTGCTGAATTATGCACCGCTGGAGAAGTATAATTAGAGATTAATTGGCAGGGAAGAACTGTGGCATGAAGGAGTGTCATTTCCTAGCTGTATCGAATAGCATTGAGTAAGTTCATACTCTGAAATGATGCTGAGTATGCTGTGATTGTAAAGGTTTTTTGAATTGTTTAGGATTTTATTCAACTTATGTTTCCTATTCTTTGTTAATAAAAGCTTAATTATATAAGAAAACTCTGGTGTGATATCTAATTTCGCCAGAGATTAAGATTTTAGGGAGATTTTTTTTAGGAATTTAGTTGACATTCTATCCCTTTAAGGTTCGTTACAGATAATCTGGACTTACTTATTAGACTCTTCGGTCAGAATATTTAACTGAGGCATGAACTTCTCAGGGTTGCGAAAAATATAAGAAAAAAAAATTCAAAAAATATGAAGGATCCCGAAGAATATCAAGCAATTTGTAAGTTAAAACAAGCATAAATCCCGAAGAAACACTTATGGGTCGCCTTAAGAATATTGAGGACACTATTCATGTCATACAGGATTCATTTAGTTGTAGACGCCTCGGGGCTGGATCACATTAAGGTTGCCGATATCGATCATGAGTTTTGTTTTCACGTGGCTGTCCATTTGAGCAAACTCCGCAGAGTTAACGACTTCTTGGAAAACGGGGACCATAAATTCAACAGCGTAGTTTTGTAAACGCTGTAAAAACCAGATTGAGGTACAAAAGCCATCGGAATTTGCGTACAAATAGGAATTTGGTGTTTAGAATGAATGTCTTACCTCGGCGTTAGATTCTACGGCACAAGCATAAATGAAACAAGCATTTTTGGGCGTTAAGTGTCTTTTCAATTTATCCTCACATGCTGTAAGCAAATCCGCATCCCCATAGCAATCAGCAGCTCTGATGAGTTCTGCAGAAAATCATGATCGTGAGTTTAACCTCGTCGTTAAATTGAGCTTGCAGTCATTGTAATAATAATAATTATGAATAAAAATAACTAATCATCATAACACAGCAGCAATGATCAAGCTAACCTCCTAGATCTGCAGTCGACATTTCAGGTTCCATGAGGCTTTCAGTGTAGAGAAAGTACAGAAATGCCTTGAAAGTACGTAGAGCAAATCCCTTAATCTCAATCTTGATAACTCTAAATAACAGAATTTCACCATCAGATTTATTAATCGAAAAACCAACTGACGACGCGCGAGTTGCCGGTGGCATCTTTTTACCTGGATTCCTCCTTGGATTCTGCCCACTTTTTGTCGAACATCATCTGAAAGTAACCACTACGGAACATCAGGAAGGTTGTGTGGGCATGAAGTGCTTCATTCTCTACAGAGAACACGAACACCACATCTGCTGTGAGCTGAAATATACAGACGCCGTTAAAAATACAAATTACAGCAAATTAATACGATATAACATGGATCTAATTCATACAATGACTCACATGATCATTAAATGCTCGTTTCCAAGCATCTACGACTCTGTGAGGTTGGGCTTTAAGTGGCTGGAGCATAATTGGTGACTGGCTACAAGCAAACGCTTCGTCAATGGAACTGAACTCAGTGCGTTCCGGCGTTAGAATAAGTCGCTGGCACCAATATCCCCAAACATAAACGTCATCTTTAGATTGACACACGGCGTATCGAGCATCCACCGTACATGCAATGTCCATAACTGGCTCCATTGCTGCACTGTCCGGGATGAGTAATGGCTCGAGGATGATCCCCTCGTCGTGGAATTTACCCCAGAAATAGAGCTTTCCGGTCTCGGACAGCGCGAGAACGTGAGAATATCCAACAGCTAGCTGTCAAATGAGAGATTTGTGAGCCGAGCTGTTAAAAATGCTAAAATAGTTCAAAGAAGGCAAGTACCTTCTTGATTTTAGGCAGATTATCGATTAGCCTAGGAGTCAGTTGATCAGTAGCACCTCTGTAGCCTAATGTAGGCCAGTGACCCCAGGACCACACCTATGTATAAAAAAACATGAAGATAATTCCAGAGATATCGAATATGCGTACGAAAAAAAATCATTACCCTTCCTAACGAATCTAATGCAAAAGATGTTTCGACTCCAGCAGTAACTTGAACGATGCTATCATTGAAACCAGAAATTTTCGTCACACCACACACTGCATCACGCCTTGACCCCGATCCGAGCTCCCCGCGATCATCAAAACCCCAACCATACGTTTCACCATCTGACGTTAGGCACAGAAAGTGGCACGGCCCGCATGATAGTTGACGTACTTCGGCCCTGCTAGCGTCGAGAAAGAAGAGCTTTCTAGGGATTCTGTCTCCATCATCAACAACTGTACCAGGCATTGCTCTTTCAAGGGCAGATGTCCAAGAGTAGACGATTCCGTCTTCCGCCAAGGCTGCGAAGCTATATGAGTTTCCGTAGAAATCTGCATGGAGGAAAAAGGAATAACCGAGCGTATTATGCATAATAGTAATAATGATATTAACGTTCGAGGAAAGACGGGCTTAATGGCTATAGAAAGATGTGACGCTCAGTTCAACCGTACAGGGGCCTTTACTTTAAGGCTGTGCCGTGTGCCGTCTCCTTTTGTCTACATTTTCAACGTTCTTACTTATTATGCCTTTTCCACATAAGGATTCCACTTTGGCAGCTTGGTTGACATTTGCTTCTGTAAAATTGGATCCATTGCCTAGATAATTAAAATTGTCAGCGGTGTCAGTGACGGCGTAAACGTCATCATTCTGGAGAACCAGGAACCCAACTAGAATCAAAAGCAATTTTTAGCCAATTAAAAACTGGGAAAAAGCCTGCAAAGTAGATTACTTGTTCATTGTTCAACTACCTTTAGGAGAGTGAATTATTTTCGCGATTTTGCACACAGATGTCAAAGACGAGTCAAGCTCCCGAAATAATTTCCATCTCTGTAAATCCATCTTGAATCGGATTCACAATTTCAAAATTTGAACGTGTATGTATGACAATCTTGCCTTGACGAAACGACACAAAAAACTGCTACTGGTCTGGCTGGAGCTGGACAACGCACCCACAGTTTAAAAATATCACAGCAGTCGTGAGTCGTGACGACACAGAATCGTTGTCGTTGACATGCATATGAAAGGACCACAAAAGTGCCTTAGGGATCCCACATATCCTGACCCCGAAGTCAGGAGGATTTGTCATATACATATGTAAAATGATACGTACACAATGCAATTAAAGGGGAAAATGGTGACCCCCAAATCAGGAGGGTCCTGATGAAATCATGAGAGTTCCCTAATACCTACTCAGATGTAAAGCAAGTTGATAGCAATGAACTATTCAAGTGACCATATAATCAAATCATGGGCAGAAGTGTGCTATGGGCCTGTAGACCTTTTTTACTATCTATATGATATTCCATTGGATGCCGAGCTGAAACATGCTTGAAGTATCGACATCGACACATTTGAAAGCCATGCACTTCCGCTGGCCACTAATGAAAAAGTTGCACGGGCTCAAGAAGTGTGGACTGAAAACTTATGATGGATCATTTTAATCTGTAAACTTAATAAAAAGGAGTGTATTTTATAAATCTGTATTAGTGTTTTTTCTTCTTGTTGATAAATTCCAACATGGGATCTTCTTCGCGAGCCCTCTTCATATAGAAAGCTTCCAACTCTGCCTCTGTTGGAGCTTTGGAATCGTATCGGCTATTGTATGAGCGCTTTCGGTCATCCAGCATGTCTTCAGATTGATTCTGTCGACGTTCTTCTACCGCCAGGGCCTTCTTGAGTTCCTTTTTCTTTTTCTTCTCATCTTCAGCCTCTGAGTCGGATTCGGAGGAGGAATCACTAGAGGATGATGATGAAGACTCGACCTTCTTCTTCTTCGAGTTCTTCCTTTTCTTCTTCGCCTTCCGCTTGTCTTTCTTTTTCTGCAGTTTCTCCACCTCGGCTAGCAGCTTCTCTTGATGAATTTCGACCAGAGTCTTTTGGGCTTCATTACGCTGCTTTTCGATGGCTCTAGCAAGTTCTTCTTGTGCTTCCCGCTGTCGAATGGCTTCTTCAATGGACGTTTCATCATTCACAGAACGGCCAGCTTGTCCAGTGCAATAGGATTGCTGTGAGATACGTAAGAACGTAAATGAAAAAACTCTAATGGAACATATCATTACTGGAGCTAGTTCATAATAAATAAAATACTTACCCTAATCAAAGAATGGCAACAAGCATAGCCCCACTGTCCATCTCTCCAGTAAGAACCAAAGACTGAGGAATGGTTATTCGGGTAAACATCTTCTTCATACTTTGAGCGAATGATCGGTTTCTCGTTTCCCTACAATCAAAATGAAATTGGTATAAAATCTACAAAGAACTACTTCATTTGAGTTACAAGAAAAAGTTCATACCTTAATTATTTTACCCTGCCTGGAATACTCAACGTAATCTTCAGTCTGCGCGAGTAGCAAGGTCTTTGGAGGAGCCTTCAAGTGCTCCTCGCCTCCATACTTGTCGATTATATTGTTGGTCAGGGACCCTTTAAATTCTTCTTTGTGCTTTTCAAACTCTTTCTTAAGCATTTCTAGTTTGGTTGGTTCGGCTAATAAATGAACGTCAACGCCACGCTCGTGAGCTTCCCAAGCAAACAACTGGGCTGTAGCGTGTCTTGTCGTGTCGCCGGTAAAACGTACAAAATTTTCTCCAGCGTAGTCAACCCTAAAAAGCAAGAAGTTGTTTAATGCACGCACCACAAATCTGTGAAAAAAAGTAGTCACTACTTACTCTTCCGGATTTCTAACAGTTCCATTGTATGGGTTGTCACGCATAGCACGAGTTTTGGGGTCGTAGTAGGCTGAATTCGGGTCCAAATTTCGCAAGTACTTTGCCACATCTTCTCGAATTCGAAGATTTCTCACAGTAATTCGCTGCTTGGAATCCACTTTGGTACCAGGCATGTCCACATCATCTACGTATTTGTCTTCATCCTCCTCAGGAATGTCCTCATCCAAGACCATATTGTCTGCCAATGGTTCGCCGTCTTTCCCCTCCCGTAGCTTTTCTGTCTTCAAGCTTCTCTTCGCCTCTTCGACCATTTGGAACTCGTCGACAATAGCGTGATATTCGTTAGGATCATAACCATTCCATCTGTCTCGTTTGCCATCATAGTCCAGTTCTAAATTAGGCTGAGCGTGTTCATCCGGAGCAATAGCCTCTCCACTGAACTTAGCCAAGACTTTTCTAGGGCGTTCCATGCAATCTTTCTTTTTGTGTGTCATTGCTCCACAATTTTCGCAGGCTCCTTTTCGGAATTTCGTGGCTATTTTTGTCTGTTAATCATACAAGAATTAATGAGCATTTATGTAGCCTAGGATTTGCAACTTTAATAGAGACTGTTAGCTTACCGTATCAATTCCTCTATGATACCACTCGTCAAGTGTAGAGAAAACTTTCTTGGACTCAGGCTGTGTTCTCTGATGCTTCAAGGTCGGTCCCTTGGAGCCAAAATACCACGGTGCGGCGGAGATGTACTGTGGAATGTGTGGATTAATGTCCCGACCTTCTTCGTCCACAGCTGCTGGAGCAGTACCCGCCTGTATAAATTCAATAATAATAATTGCTTAGTAAATCAAATTTAATGTCTGATTATTAGTGATGAACATGCAACTGTCCTTACCTTTCGAGCTTCTTCAAGCTCTTTTGCTTTCTTCCAGTCATCTCGGGATTTTCCTTTGCCATCTCCAGCGATTGTGTCATCTTTAGCCCGAATGATTTCGGACAATGGAATTGCAGATGCTGCATTTGCCATTTTAACTAATATAGAACTGACACAAAGTAATCTACACACACAACTTTTTGTTAACTATTTTGTTGACTCTTGCTGTGACTTGCTCAGCTGTCTGAGCTTGAGAAGCGAAATACTTTCTCAACGCCTTCAAGGTTCAAACCCAAACTTCTTTCGTCAAATATACAAATTTTGTGAAATTTTGTACAAATTGGTTCTCTGCGATAGAATGGCTGTTTCTGTCCAGAGTCCAGATGATTACTAAAATTTTCCAGACAATAATTTGCGATTTGCGCCACTTATGGGCATTTGATTCCAACTCCTACTCAACTCCTGGAGTTGTAATTCAAAATCCCCCAACTCCTGATCACTCAAAACTCCAGAAAACT
>JAQIWI010002854.1:0-11296 GCA_034698825.1 Deuterosminthurus bicinctus | reverse complement strand
ACACACAGTGGCCAAATAGCACGTGTCCGGCAGCAAGGATGATGATGATGATGACATGTGAATATAATGCAACCCGTTAGGCTTTTGTCTGCGGATAATTTGATCGCCTTTATGTCCGGCTCACCATGCCCTAGGTTACGTGCAGAATTATATGGCGAGCATGTGTTTTGACGGCTTTACCTATTCACATGCCCCTTTGTCATTTAAGGCGGGTTTGGTCTTTGTCAGTGGTGCACCACTGTGCATTGGTATGAATAATGAGGATAAAAAAAAGACGATCGGGTGAGTCCAATGGGGGCTATACAAAAAGGGTCACATATTTAGGGCCGAGTTGAGTGGGAGATTTACATGATGGAAAGGATCGGCTCTTTACCTTTTGTAATAATTGTCAACAACAGTAATAGTGAATGGGAGAGTGCCATGACCAGATCTTTCTCAGGTGCTGGTAGCAATTAGTGTGACGGATTCTGAGCATGCAGGACTAAAGGAGCGAGGGTGTGTAAGGATTTGAATGTTACAGTGTGTGTCTTACTGCGGTTAAGTTGTAACAAAGCTAATGATTGCTGTGACTTTGTTGTTTGCCGCAGAGTTTAGCAATGACTTTATATAGCGCTCTGTGTGTGAGAATGATTGAGTTTTTCTGACGATATTTGATTAATGGCCGTGTGTGCTTTGATGATACTAAGAAGCGCAAGTACTTGAGCTTATGTGTGTGTGTGTGTGTGTTGATGCGTGTGTGTCAGTGGTGAGAGAGGACAATGCATTTCTCTCTCTCTCTCTCTCACTGTACGGGATAATTAGAATAGATTGAGTTAAGAGAATTATGCCTGTCCAAATGTATAATGTGCCTGGGTAGGATTGATAAAGATAAAGCTTGTGAATAATTGAATGATTTAATACAAAGTGACTGTGAGGGGAGGGAATGAGATGGTGATTAGAAATGGCGCTGCTTCTATGCGTCATTCTAATGGTTTGAAACAATTGTGATGAGATGATGATGATGACGACGACGATAGGGACGGAGACGAAAAAGCTTGTTAAATTTGGATTTGTCTTAAGTTACCATCAACAACACACTTAGTTTAGCTTCATGTAGCACAGGCTACTCTATTTTCACATGTACTCACTGATTTCTGGAGAGGGAGAAAGACAAAGATGGACCATCCCAGATCCCACTCATCACATATACATACACACACGCTCATTTTTCTACGTACTTGAAGACGAGCGTTTAGAAGTAAATTGAAAGCCCTTGTTACTGTTGTCAACATTATTGGAGAGAATAAGCATAATATGAAATCCAAGGAGGGTGTGTAAGTGTGTGTGTGTGTGTGTGCGTCTGCTCCTTGCTGCTCCAGTCCGCGTTAATCTACTCTACGTGTCTGTAATGGCCCTAAACCAGTTAATAAAGAGGACCCTACGGGAGGGAAATTAAGGACTTGTGCACATGGATTATTATGTGCGGACATTATGTATACATCGTGTGAACAGCTTTTGACTATGATGAGTAATACATGTGAATGTGTGTATGTATTGTATTGATGCATTTATTTAGCTCTAATTCGATCCTTTGTGTCTTTGCATGTGTGTGCATACTTATGGTTTTTTCCCACAATTATTGTTATTTATGATTGCCAATTATTCGAGATATTCAGATTAGTTGATAATGCTGCTGATGAGATTTAAGAGGAAAAGTTATGAGGGCTGTAGGTCAAAGAAACAAGTTTGTAATGTTCATGACTTGTGTATGAGTACAAGAGATTTGGAGAGGCTATACTTGGCATTCATCTTGACACTGGCACAGTTCTGTTGCTGTGATGGTGCAGTGCATAGCTGTGCTAAGGACAGTACTGTCCAGTCTGTGTGCTACGTACTATATACAAGCAACTTTGTAATTATTTTACAGTCAACTGGGGCATTGTCAAGGGAATAAACGAAGCGTGGACGTACATGTGTTTATGTGTGTTGTTAAGAATAGGAGCATACGGAAATTAAAATATTAGCCTAAAGTAATTAAAATCATTCCCCTTGGCATTCATTGTGAGTAATGAGTGCTTTTCTTATGATTACATGGTCCTTGAGTCTCTCCCCCCTCTCAGCCGCATCCAATGCACTTGAATGGGAGGCAAGGAACTGAGCAATTTTCCATTATAATGACAATAATCTTGGTCTAGAATCAAGCGTGGAGTTGATTCCCACAGAATGGATCTTTTGATAGCTTTCCCCCCTCCTGAATTTTTTGGCAACCATGACCTTAAGTGGAGGACGTGGCTGCATGTAGTATATTATATTTCGCGACTATGGATTTTTCTAAATGCTTCAGCTTAATTGTTTACTACGTGCTTAGACTTATCAGGAATACGCGCCTTGCATTTTCACTCCGTTTTATCTTATGGTGAAAAATTATTGTACGAGCGGACTGCATGATGTTCAAATTTAAAAATGCCTTCACTTCATGAGCCGAGCCCCTGTTGAGCCTGTCAAGAGGTGTATATGCGCGAAGGATTATGAGGGCGCATCTTATGAGCATCGATGATTGTCTTGATCAGATTATGTCTGGATTTTTCTTGCTCTTTTAGTCGGTCCATATGCTTTATTACGTGCGCCTTCATTAGGATTTGTATGCATGTGCTATGTTAGAATGATGTGATCGTGTTATATGACCTGTGTCGGTCACTTGAAGGTGAGCAGAGGCCAGGTGCAATGGAATAATGTGAACGTGCGCTCGCTTCTTTTTGTTTTGCATAATTTTTGTTTCTGGCTAGACTTTTCTGCTGGAAAATGAGAGCGTTCTGGTCCTTTGGCGGAGTTTATTGCTCGCTTTCGTATACTCAATAGTACAGCTACTATGCGTGCATGGACTCCACCCTATGGGTGAATTAATGTATTGAGCAGAGTGGTTATAATGTCGCAGCATTACATGTGAGTGACTGGTACGGATATATAATACGAGACAATAATGTAGTGGCTTAACATAGACTGACAGTGATGAGGTCTGCGGAATAATGGAGTTGTGGAGAGCGTCATGAGGATGATGATGATGATGATGATCGTATATTCTTGAAGAGTTGAACGTTTGAGATTATTACGAATGATAGGGCATTGTTTGCTGGCACGGAGATTTTTGATTTCAAAAGGGGTAGAGCAAGGGAGAGAGGACAAGATGAGCATTGTAGCGTGAAACGAAATGGAGAGAGACTATACGTGTTACTAAGTGAGCTTGTGTGTGTATGTGGAATAGATGATACTAATGTAAATCCTTTGCACTGTTAGTACCTTAAGCCCGTTCCACAACAATCAGGGATTAGACTTGTACTGGGACTATTGTAATGTAACGTGCTGTAGTGGTAGTATGTGTGTTAATAAAATTCATTCTTCTCTCTCCCCTCCTGCCATTCTTTGATTGTTCTATTGCACAGTTGGATGGAAGAGCTCGAGAGAGAGGTTAAAGGACAGAATTGTCATAGAGATTTTGGTTATCCATCGCTGAGTTGATATAATGGCACTGAAATGACCTCGCATTATTATTAGCAATAAAATACTACTACTACTACGTACAGAACAATAATAAATCTTCAAACCTTGTGTGTTTATAGTCCTATTGAAAAATTATATGGATATTTTTGCAAGTAATCAAGCTGACCTCTGTTTGTTGTTTTTTTTGCCTATTTGGATAGATCCACGACAATGGAGCGAGCAGCATGTGCAACATTGGTTGATGTGGGCCGCCTATGAATTCACACTGGATAACGTCAACTTATTGGAAACGTTTCAAATGAAAGGGAAAGACATGGTGGCACTTGGCCGTGAAAGCTTTGTCGCTCGATCTCCGCCATTTGCTGGGGATATTTTGTGGGAACATTTGGAGATTTTGCAGAAAGGTAAGCAGCTTGTCAAGAGGATGTTGACTTACTCATTGCAAGTTCAAAGGGGCAATTTTCAGAGTATGTGTATGCATGTGGAATGCACAATGATTATTAATTTGTTGGAAAAAGATGAAAAAAAAGAATACTGTATTATGAAAAAGATGAGACGAAGAAGAACAAGATGAGTGGGGGAACTGAAGCGACTAAGACTTATTATTCATCATTAGTATCTCTTAGACTCTCTCGTGTTCTGCTCTATCGAGTACAACGACGACGCTGAGACGTGACAAGAATAATAGGAGGAGCGTTTGCGAATAAAGATGTAATACACCGCTAAAGCCTTCTCGTCCTATCATCGCAGCATCATGAACTCATTAATCTTTTCTCCTCTCATATAATATTTCAATATATAAACTCAAACCCCTGTGGGCTTGTCATCGGTGATATGGTCACAGATTTAGCGGTTGAAGATGACCACGCGCGTGGAGAGGAGCTACGTTGAAGGAATGATTGCTCACCTTTTCTCCTCCTATAATTACTCTCAGTGGTATGTGTACATGTTCTGAATTGTGTGCACCTGTGTGGCAATGTCACAGCAGGCCTGATCTTTGGTGCATTGATGATTCATTGAAGTGTTTTCCAACACGTGTACATATTGCACAATGTAATGCGTAGGTGTTCACATTCACACATGAGTCTAGTTTGCCATATATATGCATGCATACGCAATAGTACACTTGGATCTGTGGAGCAGAACGCCATTTATATAACAGGGCCAAGACTTTTTCTACAGTTTTACTATCGCAGTCAATTTGAGAGGAGAGGAGTGAAGAAAATGGAGATAACTCTGATGGTTCCACATGGTTGAGCATAGCTTGAAAGTAGTGTGGGTAGGCCAGGCCAGTGTGCATGGAGGTGTAAGTGTATATAAGTTTACATTTAGAATAGGTGTAGTTATTAGCACTGTACAAACAGGTATTAAAAGTTTATGTAATTTGATGAAGTAGCCACTGCGTAGCTAGCTAGATGAGAGTGTGCAAAGCGTGTTACTATTATTGACTTCTTAAATGAAGACTAATGAACATCAGGCTGACTGGTTAGATTCTGCGGCCAAACTGTCTGAAGGAATGAAAAGTTTTAGGGTGAATACGTGCGAGAGTATAAGAGTGTAACAGTAATTTATTGCTTCGTTTGAACGGGCTCACAGCGAGATAAGGGAGTGAGATATAGAAAGTACTTTTAATTCTTCACATTTAATCTATGGTGAGAATCATTAGACTTTCAGGCTTGGACTGATGAGAAGCTCGAGTGAGAGAGAGAGAGGCTGAAAGTAATGCGGAATCAAGATTATTTGTCAAGGAAATTGTTCAAGCATGAGATTTATGAGCATCATAAGTTTTATAGCTCTGCTTCTACTCCGCTCAAAGTTTTGTCTGCGCTAAGTGTGGACATGGAGAAGAAAATGGAAGGTATAGAGCACAGAGGACCTTGTAATATCAATGGGTATTAGCGGTTACGACATGTTCAGGTGGTGGAAAAATAAAGAAGAGCTAAGAGTGATTCGGAAAGATAGCAAGTCCAGTATAGAAGAATATGAAAATAAAGGCTTTTGCAGGTGATTTTTTTCTGAGCGTGAGAAAAGGTAGAGAAGATTGAAGGCCAAGAGATCGAGCTTCTTCTTGTGGACAGAAGGGATTATATGTGAGTCTATTGTATGACTTGGAGACGGTGGTTTTTGTCACCGTGAAGTAAAATGAGGAAAAGAGATGATCAACTCTGTGTTTGTGTGTGTATAGATGGAGATGAAAAAGAGTAAATAGAGAGATTGTGATTGGCCACACCTTATCTGTTGGAGGGATGAATTCATGACCCGTTTTGGTGGATGAATGCTCGCTAGGGACGACCTTCCTGGTCGCCATTGGTTTCTCAATTCTAAATTATCATTCATAATAAACATTAGACCATTTTCCCCACCTCTCGCTCTCTCTCACTCTTTCACTCCTGCATGCTGCTGCTCAGCCGTGTAAAATATCACTGTATCATCGTCATGTAGTATAGCTACAACTATTACACAAAAGAATGATGATGAGACACGATGTTCTGTGTATGGAGTGGAGGTGTGTGCATGTGTGCGTGTGTTATAGTTGTCTAACGAGTTTCTTCACCACATCAACGACGAGGTGTATTCATTTGCTCTTCTGGCTGGACCACTTTTTAATGGACTTTGTTCGTGCGATGAGAATTTTCCAACAAGACACACACACATATACATAGACACTGGCAGAGAGATAGGGGTGCTGTTCTTTTTTATCCGTAGCTTTCCCATGTCAGAGACTATTATGGAGGGAATTGTTGTTGCGGTATATTTTATCCTTTTATTGTCATACCATAATTTTCACGCTACACAATTGCTTCATGCTGCCACTGACACTCCTCTTGGATAATAATTTGCTACACTTTGCTCATCCCCATTTCGAGGCAGTGGATGTAAGTACATATACGCGGGCGAACATTATAATGATCATCCGCACGGTCCGAAATGAGCCGAAAGGCTAGCGAGAGCCTATATATCTCGCTCGATAGAAGAATGGTATTATGACGAGATCACGACACAAAATTTTTTGTTGTAATTTACACACACATATATAGACACCCAAATTTACTAGCAACTCACAGTAGCAAAGAGATGATCACGCCTGAAAATCCACTTCAGCTTAGACACGGTGGCTTGAGCCTAATGTCTTTTTGATTCTCTGTATAATAATGGTAATGAGGGGAATATAACACTGCAACAGGTTCAAGTTCACCAAGACGAAAAGATGTGAGCGGGTTATTTAGCGTGTAAAATCACTCTTTGCATGTTCCATTGCAATAGAGCTAAAAGCGTAGACACTAATACTTGATGCCACTTATGCTGTTTGTTGATCGTGTGAACTTTGAGCTGTTTTCACTGAAGGATTCGGACTATGACTGAGAGCTCCAGTCTGTGATTTACTGAGTGTGAATTATTTTGGAGCGGTTAAAAAGGAAACGACGGGAGTAGAGCCTGGATTATGAATGTTGTTGTTAATGGAAATAGTTGAGTATTAAAATGTGTGCGGATACTTGGAGCATCCGTTTTTGCAGGAAAGGGAAAAGGAAGCCATGGGACAAGAGCTATAGGACAAGCGGCGGATTGCTGAGGACGAGAATAGATAGACAGGATATCCATATCCCGCCGCTACTGCCGAATAAACTTGTTGAAATTTGATGAAAACGGGAAGCGTGCATTTAACATGTTGAATGGGACGTTTGTGTGCATATGTGGGCATGAGCCGGATGAGGACAATATGGAAATGAATGAATTCCATGTGTGTGGTAGCCATTGGAAAATCAATTCCATTGCATTGGTGGTGTATAGGGATACTGAAAGCAATACATTGACAGCGATTTTGGGCTATTCTGCCATTGCTCACTTAAATTTAGCTACAGAGAGATGGAAATGACGTAGAGTGTGGCATAATAATTGTGCATATGACCTTTTTATTTCCTTCACAAGTTCCGGTCCCATTTGAAACTGCAATAAAATGATGAAAAATTCGGCCCACTTTACATGAGGCCCCCATACTTAAATGTAACGACGAGAATAATCTGTGTATATCACATAACTAATTGAAATGTCTCTTGGTGTTGTAGATGTGGAATTAAATCGTCTGAACAGCGGCGTTGGCAACGGAAACAGTGGTGGGAGCATGAATGGGAACGTTTTGGATCACAGTCCTTTTGCCGAAGTCACCGTCCCCGACCTCATGAACGACTTTCTCACCGACTCCTTCTCCATGGAACCGTCCAAAGTGACGTCAGTCCTACATCAACAGTCTGGCTTACCAATCTCTTCCTCTGGTCTTTCCTCCACCGTGAACACCAGCACCTACATGAATGGTAAGGATTTGCATATTTTACGATGTCAGCATTTACACGGCTCTTTTCGAAAAGGTTGTTTTTTTTGCATTGTTGCGGTTTTGATCCACCGTGACGATGGTTATGGACGTAAAGGCAAGTCATTGAGTATAAAGTGAAGACATTGAACAACAGTAGTAATGCTACTGCTTGTCTTTCATTCATAAAAATGTTCAAGGCGGTGGTGAGTCGGTAGAATAGAGTAGACGACAGGAAGGAAAGAGTACGTGCTTGCATTGCATTACAGTGTAAACATTGGGTTGTGCTGGAGTTGCAGGGGAAGACAGTGATTCGTTTATTTATGGTTGAATTAAGGGACGAGCATGGAGAGAAAGGGACTATATGGTTACATGCTTTGTATGTGTGTGAATGAGTGAGTGTGTGTGTATGTGTGTGAATAAAACGGATATGGAAGGTAGAAAGGACTCTAGCGTTCACTGCTACGCGTTCTTTGATTGAGTCAGTGCAGGGCTGGAAATGTAGTACGTTTAAACATGTACATGAAGTAGTAATGCAATGGAAACATATGTTCAGCCTGTTGCTTCTGGAGTGTAGTACAAGAAGAGACAGGGAGAGAGAGAGAGACTCTGTGTCACCGGAAATCGTGTTTATGAATGAAATTGTTTTTCTTCTACCACTGCGTATGTCCCTCCATACTACTGGGTCTACTCACATATAATTAGCTCCGTGCTGATAGCTTTTGTGGGTGAAAACTTGAGAGGAATGAAAGGGAGATCTTTAAGTAAGAAGAACTTGCCAATAGAAATCTCTCAGGTAAGAGGAGGACTTTATTGTACAACAGGTTTATTGGGGACAATGAAGCGTACAGAGAAAAGGTTGAGAGAAGAATTGTGGAAAACTTGTTAGTTTCCGCTCCATACAACTAAAACTTGTCCTCTGCGTTGTCAACAACCACTTAACTGACACCATATGATACAGTCAATTAAAAAAGTCTCAGCTATAGTTTGCATAAAGTCATTTAATTAGATTACCAAATTGGATTTGAGGAAAATGAGCGGAAGAGGGTTTTGAGGGATAATGTGTGCTGTTTTTATAGACATTGTTTTTTTAAATGTAGACATAGAGCCGTGGGCGGATGTCAAGGGATTTATGTTTGAGCTCGTTAATTACAATTCAATTCTTCTACAGAAGTAATATCGTGCTGAAGGTTGTGGTGTTGGAGGAACTGATTGGTTAAGGAAGTGGCTGTGCTTTAGTCGGGCTCCGTGTGCCATGAGGTGAACCTTATGGCATGTGGTGAGGAACTGCTGGACTGGAAACCGGACGGAAGGACAGGGCCAGTGGTGTCTGTCTGTCATATGTAGGTTTAGGTGCCAACTGTGTGAAGCTTCTGAGGGTTGAGTCACCTTATGTATGTGCGGGTACTTGGAACAACCAACTGCTGCAGTGATTTATATACGGCAGCCAGTGCTGTTCAAATTATCCTCATATGTGCATTATTACGTATGTTGGACAATAGTTAGAGCCGGTATGTCATACATAGGGATTCATCTTATTATGGAACCTTATGCGTAACCCAAACCTCGACTTCCGCTCAAGATTTTCTCAATGAAATCCAGTGGCTCCTCTTCTCTCACTCTCTCGACATTCTCAGAGGGAACCCCTCACGCCACTCAACTCAACTGTGGGAAGATTATATTATTATTGTGTCCTTTTTATGAATCAAGTCGCACTTGGAAGTTTCATTCTTTGTTCGTCCACGTCAAGTATAGTTGAAGATCTTGATAGGGATCTTGAGAAGGATTTTGGCGTATAAAATTGCCCATCTAGAATCTAGATTAGTTTACTCTGAGATGATGATAATTTGCTGGGGAAAAGGTACAGCATGCTTGCACCGGAGTTGCATTACAGCGGCCATTCAAAGCTCTGAGCTTTGAATTGCCAGGGTATGAATGAGATTTTGTTTTTTCCAGAAAACTATGTTGCACGTGCGAGGAGTTTTTTGGGGGAATGATGTTGCAAGTTGACGAGCCGCTTCTTTTGTTGGCCGTGCAGTACTATACTACCTGCCCACTACGGCCTGCCTTGTTTCCTAGTTAAGAATGACTTTATGCTTGAAATGAGGAAGATATTTGCCTTAATGAGGTGCAAGACTTGAGAGCGTCATGATGATAATGGGGATTGATCGGAATTATTAGCGGCATCTGTTTGATTCCATAGCCCTTCTTCTTCCTTCGCCACTTTACTTCTGCTGACTTCACAATGGTAAAGTACGCTGCGCAGCGGCATGAGCCTTTTTTCCAATGGATTTTCTTCAATGTTATATTAGAAAGCTTGAATTTTTCCACTTGACTGGCCCAGCAGCTAAAGTGACTACTACGACTGCTCAAGTGGTTCTGTTGTAGTGGAGATTCCACTTTATATGTTTGCATGTAGAGCATTGGAAATGATGTAATAAGCCGAGAGTTTGACTGTGTGCGGCGGCGTCATGGTCCCTTGAGCAGCGTATTAAGAGACTCACCCCTTTCGCTCTCATCATCACCAAGTCGTCGTAGTCATTGAAACGTTTTTTCTTCTTCTTCTTCTTTTAAGAAGCAACCTGTTTCAATTGCTTCTGCCTTCTTGCTCTTGTGTCCAATTACTTGACTCTTAATTATTGCGCTGGAAAAGAGCAGCAGCAGCGAGAGATGGATGGGAATTATTATTGCTGTCATCCCTATTGTTGTTATTATTTACATTGTGAACATCCAGCCGAGTGTGTCTATATAATGTCTGCCTGTCTATTCCAACATGTAAATTATGCGCCATTGTGTGTACAATGATGAGGCTGGCTTGACTTTATCTTGAGGAAATAAGATAGGATCAGAGACATTGGAATTGTAGGACAAGTTCATACGACATACAATCAGGCACACTCACACAAACAAATAAACTTGCACACACGCTACAACAAAAGTAACGGTGGTGATGCGAAATCGGCTTGGAGGCTTCGTCCAAGGCTGTACATTGATCACAGAAGACAAAGAAATGGAGGGAGGGAATCATCAAGTATACGTTGGAAAACGATTAGTTGAGTTATAATAATACAAACGATGGGCCATAATCTCTTATGGATCAGTGACCATATGTCGCCCCGCATGATGAATGCCTTCTGGGCTGATAGCACGGGAGCAATAAGCGTGTCTTCAGGTGTATTAAGAGGGAGAAAAAGGAGGGAATGTGCCCGCCCGATGTGTGTGTCTGCGTCTGAGAAGCTCTGGTAATGTGTGTAACATGCGTTGTTATTACATTATGAGGAATATTGAGGGAGAGAAGTGGTGATGGTGAACAGTAATCATAATTGTTGAACGAGTTGAAGCGGAAACTAAACCAGCTTTTCAGTTGTTCGAAATACACACACACACACGAAGAGCAGAAGAGATGATTGTACATGATGAGACTTTTCTCGCGCCCTTTCTCCTCCACCCTCGCATGTATTAAAAGCATATGGACTCTCTTTACCTTTCCTTGACCATGTAAAGTTTTTCTTC
>JAQIWI010002853.1:0-11298 GCA_034698825.1 Deuterosminthurus bicinctus | reverse complement strand
TATCAAAATCTCGCAACCGAAATTAAATCTTTGAGTAATTGCATTCGAATTACGCTTGACATCCATGCACTGTCCTATACCTGAGGGTCTGTCGGGTAGTGTAGCAAAGCCCGCTGCTCCTTCCAATGCCCTACAGTTCATAAACTGTTGCCAATTCGAAATTGGATTTTTTTTAAATGGCGTTCAACATGACAAAAACACCAGAAGAGTAAATACATGCTATAAATTATTTTAATGTCGTGATAGCCACCCATCCAATTGTTTTTGAACACGAGCATTAAAAAATCACAGCCTGGAAATTGAATCCATTTGTGAAAGAAAAAGAAATAATAAAGCATACTGCAGAGCTGCTGCGCGTGCGCGCGGCGCAACGCACACAATTTTTCTTGACAAAAAAATGAATTAAATTTAAATATTTTTTAATAATTCTAAAGACTTGTTTAATTTTCTTCTTGACCTTAAAAATTACCTGACCCAACCTGAAAGTTTTAAATGAAAATAATAATGAGTGACTGAATAGCCAGTTGGGAAGAAGACAAGGCCGATGGTGCTGGTGATGGTTCATCGTCACCATCCACCTCAAACTTAAAGCCACCGTTGATTTTGTTGCAACAAGTGTCCAGCAAAGTGCGCCATCTTGGGAAGGAAGGGAAGATTGCCGTTCATTCCGTCATGGCCATTTGGGAAGGGAGTCCATACGGCGCTGCAGAGGCCTTCAAAATCTCACAAAACAGCGCGGGTTGGACGACGGAAGAGGAAGTGGAAACGAAATTTTCCGCCGCAATCTTGGACATGATTGACATTTTGCTCCATTTGCAACATGAGAACCCTGGAGCCTTTTGGCACGGGGGACTTAAGGACGCTGCGCTGGAAGCTTTGGTGCCTTTGGCGGCGCAGTTGAGACGGAAATTAAGCAGGATGACAGCAACTTTGGAGAAACAGGCCTTGGAACTTGGCCGAGTCGTTGGGGACTTGGAGCGGACCACACAATGTTTTCAATTGAAAAAAATCCTAAGGGCCTCTCCTCTGTTCAGTCACGTTTTACAATGTTAAATCTCATAAGAAAAATTTGGTTTTGATTTTTGAGCTCAAAACTATAAAGTCTCCAAATGGCCTAAAAACACCAAAAAGTTCTTTTTGAAAGTTGGTAAAAATTTGGAATTTTCACATGGTCCCCCCTTTGGTTCACTCGATTTCTCCATGTTATACGCCATAAAATAAATTTCTTTTGATTTTGACCCATCAAAACTAAAAATTTTCCCAATGGTCCTCCCTTTGTCTTTTCTAATTTTCCCATGTTAAATCCCATAAGAAAAATTCCATTTTGATTTTCGAGCACTTTTTGTTAAATTTAATGGCAATTTTTTTGAAAAGAAACTTCACCGAAATCGACATCATCATCATTGGTCCACTGCAATAAAATCCGCCAACTTGGCGGCGCCAAGTCATACGTCTCGCTTGGTTCTCGCTGTCATCATCATCACACAACTCAAAAAAATCACCTGAATCCAAATCAAAAAATGAAAAATTCGACATCGACAAACAGTCTACATCCAAATCTCACATCGTTCACCAAACTGACCGATGCAAAAATAATTCGAAACTCAACGAAAATTCGATTCAAGATCGACACACGAACAGTCCAGCTTTAAGCCGGAACAAAAGCGATAGTCTCGGGTGGCGTGGACACTTATGCATTCCGCATCTTCACATCGGTCACATCAACGCTGGTGGCGCCAGCCAAGATTTTCATCCACGACCTTGACTCGTTCCTTCCATTTTGTTTGTCCAACACCAGCGCGAGATTTCCATCGGAAATGGGATCGAAGATGAAAATAAAATTCCCCAAAATGGCAACCAGCTCGAGGTCGAGGTCAAAATCCATGTCAATCAAGAGGTCAAATGCACAAGTTACCTTCGCGATTACGAAAATTGTCGATGCAAGATCAATAAAATAATAATAATATTTATTACACTGTTTATATAGCGAATAGCCCTTACGGTGCCATCAATATTATCATGGGAAATTTACATACAGTTCATTACAATATGACATTTTACATTTTACACCAAATTAGTTTTTAAGTGTATTTCCCCGGCTTTCACTTCAGAGGGGCCGTCGTTGTGAATCCAGGAATACCCCTTTATCCCCCTAGGCTGTGACGTTCTTGTTCACTCTTTTCTCCTCTGGGCTTGACAGCTCTGCTACTTCTTGACAAAGTAACCAGACGAAGTCCTGCTGGCTGGCTTACTTCAATGGCAAGGGCCCATTCCAGGGGGTTTTCACGGCATATGTTCAGGCTCCTCACAGGTAGTGTCCAATTCAGTCATACAGAGGGGATAGATTGCAGACCATTTCTGCATTCTCCTGCGCCTGGGGCGGCATCAACATCCACTTGGCATTTGGGCGCCTTGGTCGAGTCAGGGAATCGAACCCTCAATTGTGGCCTGTTCAGCCGAGGCCTTAGCCCCTTGACTCCGATGACTCGTCTCATAGCATTTTTGTGCATGCGCCAACTTCTGAAAACCTCTAAAAACGGCGCAATTACTGCAAGTGAGAATCTTATACCTACAATTTGAAAGTACTGTGTTTTGCAAGTCCTCTGTACATCGGATCAAGCTTAACTCTAATGATCGCTATTTGTCGACCACGACTAACTTGTCCTTGTAAGGTGTGGTACACCCATTTTGCATAGATTCCCGTGCTCTGAAGGTCTAAAATCAGGCTATTCAGGGTCTCTGCAAATACATTCCAATGTAAAACAAAATGAAGAACAACTTTGCAAACAAAATTCCTGTAATAATTATGTATTGAACAAACTTTTCACCAAAGAGCATTGGATACTGCTTGCTCAGGCCCATGCCCAACATAATCGGGAAGAGTATCTCCTTGGAAAATTGAAACATGAGTCTCCCATGAATATCCACGCCCATTGTAGAAGCTACATTGTGCAAGAAAAGTTTACTTGCAATGCAGACCGCATTATTGGTGAAGCTTTTCAAGTAACACTGCAGATAATAATTCAAAAATGTATTGAAATCAACACACATTTTTGACTTTTCTAAATTAAAACTACGATTTTCAACAGCTCACATCTGGTAGTAGATAGTTATACGGTCTTATGCGTTGACTAAGCTCGTTGAAGGCGCTATTATTATAACCAGCTCATCTCCCTTGAACATTACTGCACCAACATCATACTCGGACTTGGCCAACTCTTCAAATGTCAACGGTGGCTCGCTTATCGTTGGCCTGACTATCATGCTGGTCAAATTTGATTTGTACCCGCAACCGATTACAATAATGACAGTGACATACCACAAAGAAATGAGTAACTTCCCCGCATCCCCACTAACATTTTTGGCAAATTTCGACTCCAATAATGCACTTTGATCTATAGAAGAGCGTAACAAGGCCAAAATTGTCCACACAAACGAATACATTCGCGAATGTTGCGACACTTTCTTCCGCAGCTCTTGCTTTTGCAAAGTCGAGAGCTCGCCACCAAGTTAGGCTTCCTTGGCCATTTCCATTCGCTTGAAATCCAGATGATGTCTCAGAGCGACGCTTGCTTCGATTGTAATGAAGATTAGGAAAACTGCAACAATGAAGCCCAACCAAGCGTCTTTCTTTAGAGGTTGTATAAGGCTTTCGAGTGATTCAATGTGTGCCACTTTAGGGAGAGCTCTGACGATTTGTACAATTTTTAATGATGAAAATGTAGTACGACGTGGCTGAAAGGGCGTTAGGCGGCGGTGCCCAGCTTTCAAAGTTCAAAGTTGATTGTATACAAAAATTTCAAGACATTCAAGGTCGGGTGACAAGGTTTTATGGAAATATATAATAAAAACACGAGCGTGTTTAATAATATTAGTTTCATTTTTAAATTTTAATCTACTAAAAGTTGTCCCCAGTACGTCTACCTGACGACCGCTACAAATGCAAGCTTAAGAATATCTAAGAACCACATCCTTTTTGCGTTTGGTTCAATGATGCTTCAATCATGCAAATTACAAATAATGGTCGACTTTTAAAGCCTGAAAATGGTTGTGCATAACAATACTTGTTTATACTAACTCCGTCGAGGTGACTTTTTTTGCAGTGTCTACAAGGTTTGGACTATTTTTGGCACGCTATTGACTCACTAAGTTACCTGTAATTTGTAGCTTTTAGAATAATATTGATATCAACCTCCAGTAATTCTTTTGTCAGCAATTTCCAGCTTCTAAAAGAGTTCATATTTGACAAGGGTGGCTTGAAAAAGACCATGGCACAGCCGAACTGGTTTTATTGTTAGTTGTTTATACTTTTCTACCTAAAGTAAGTGTACCTGAATTGTTTCTTCTATTTATAGCAATTCAGGACTTCTGAAAGCGTATCAATTTGCCAAGCGTAGCATGAAATAGACAATGGTAGCCGAACTTGTATTACTGTTTACTATGCATATAGAACTTGTACAGGGTGGCCCAACTTAAGGTATACACTTTGTTTTGCGAAAAACTTCGGACATTCGAGAGCTACAAGAACTTTGATTACCAATTCTGAAGCTAGAGCCTTGGGGTTATTGTTTGATTAAACAATCATCAAAATTGGTCTGCAATTGGCTGAGATATTCGAGCTCAAAGAAAAAACTTTGATTACAACATGGGGCTTATGGGAATGGGGTTTTCAAGGCAGTTCTAAAACTTAGGACGACTATATCTCCCAAAATACTGATCGTAGAGTCTTGTGGAGCAGACCGGACGAAAGCTGAGAGTTTGGAGAATGAATCTATGCACAGATATGGGCAGTAGTCCTCCCTTGTTCTTGGAGGGAGGAGGGACATTTTTTTGAGGGAGCAAGCGGATTGTAGCTGAGGGATGGCAAGTGAGGAGGGAGATATCTAATCGTTATTTGAGGTATGAGGGAAAGATGGGTTTATGGGTGGTAGTTCCCTCTTCAGGGCAGTGAGGGCGAGGGCAAAAACTTGCGGACTGGCTTGAAATTCAATATAACAGTTTTACGATCACATCACCGATGAATTCAAATGGCCCCATTCTCCTGACCTAAGCTACAACACCCTGCTCTTCTGGCCCTAACAAACTTTTTAATCGTGGAATTTGCCACTTTTATTAATTTTCCCCGGCGAGATCTTCAGCTCTTTCCGGCTCTCATCGATGTCTTTGTCTTTCTGTCTTATCAATTCGGCCCAACTCACATCTTTCCCACAGCCACCACCGACAAATGTGATAATCCGTGAGAACATTACTGCTCAACAGCAAAGATACGTGCAAATTTTCATCTCTTGTAAACTACGTGGACTACCCGATGTCAACTACCTGGACTTCAAGGAATGGCCATTCCTCGTCTTCTCTCTACTGGAGATCTGCATTTTTCTTCGCTTCCGTGGGACACTCACATTCAACTCATCCAAATTTATTTTAAGGGGTCGTAATCCGCAAAGTATTGACCATTGGTATGACATTTCTTACTTTGTATGACAGGTCTTTATCTGCCCCTATTTTTTTCTCTTTCCACAATCCATCCTTTTCAAATAGTGCACACCCATACGATGATTTTATCTATAGCAGCAGTAGGCATTTCTATCAGGCGTCAATATTGCACACACAACAAGTTCTGAATCTCCATCACATCATTGTAGCATCAGACAGCGTGTGACTCACATAGAAACTACGCGCTCAATTCAATGAGTTCATAATCAGCAATAACAATCATTAAGGCTACCCAATATTCGTTTTTTTCTCGGCCCTCAGTTCTGCTTTTCGACGTTCAAAATTGTATTTTTTCTCATTTCAAAAAGTAGTTGCTCGCAAAAAGTACCAGCCTGATTTATTAAATCATTCGGTTTTTTGGTCACTCTTATGAGGATCCAATCTACTCGAGTTTCAATTGACACGTTTCAATTGTAGCAGCAGTTCACACAACAGCCGTTCACTGGCAACATTAATCATAGGAGACATACTTCATTATTTCTCATAAACATAGTAGCCGAGTGATACAGGTCCCCACTAGCAGCCTTAAGCACCACCTAAACCTTTTACATTTTTCCTTCGACTCTTTCTCCTTGTGATGCCTTGCATCACTCTTGAGGATGCCACACTTGACACACTTTAAACACTACCAGTTTTGCAGTTTATGACCTCTAAATGTTTTATTCCTTTATTGCTCGGTTCGTACTTGTGGCAATTCTATGATGAATTTCATCTTGAGCTCTAGTACACACACCATTTATTGATGTCTCTCCTCGATTGTCTTTCTGCCATTAGCCAAGATAAAATAATCCGTTTTTATTTCTCTCAAATCTCCTAAACCAATTAGCTCCAAATTTCATTTGCCATTCTTCGTTCATACTCTGGGCTTTTTCAATCCTCCTCAATTCCTCTCAATAATAATGGCTAATAGATCAAAGAGGCAGAACAGCAACCCTTTAGTCTAATTTAATAATTGCGCATTGAATTAAATCAAAAATCAACTGATTTTATCAGAATGATCTCACAGAAAAACATGAGCAAGCTGGAGAAATTACTGCTCCACCGGCGGAGATTACTCCAGGAACTGACACGGATTTGGCTCTTGTTGTTACTATTCCACGTAAATCATCACCGGAACATCATCCAGTAGATGTGTTCACTCTCAATATGCAAGTACTGGATTCTTCTGTCAATGCTCAAGTTCCAATGGATCGTAACTTGGTCAACAAAGCTTTTGAAGCAACTAAGGTGATGATGGACCTTCTTGCTTTTTAGCTGAAAATCGGCACCAAGTGTCCAAAATCCGGAAGGGCGATGGAAGCATGGTTTATGATTATGTGTACGGAGGTTCATTGGATACGGACGACGATGCCAGTTTATTATTCACAACACCTCCGGAGAAAGCCAACTCAGTGGAATTGGTCAAGTCTGAAGCTAATGGTGAGATTGTAAACTCGCCGGAGCCTCAGTCTGGCACCCCTGAGCCCAAAATGGATGATTTGGACGATGATGAATACGAGTCGCAGGAAGAATTTTCTGTGAATGAGCTCCAAACTCCATCAAATAGAAACCAAAAAAAAGAGAGGATGAAAGGGCAAGAAAATTCGAGCGAGAAAACACCGGTGGTTTTTGTTATCCACAAGCGAGTGGGAAAAAGACGGCCCTCCAAATGCCCCTCGTCGTAATCGAGTTCGCGGAACTCGGAATTTCAAGACGCCCTAACTGATTAAGTTGTCGTCCTAGCCCTTGTCTCCTGCAAAAGCATCAAACGAGGTGAATTTATTCTCCTTTTCCATTGCTTCGTCGTGCATTGAACATGAACCGTTGAACAAGTTTTGGCCGAACATTTGTTACATAAGAGTTCATTATTTTAAGGGGCAGTCCGCAGATCGGATGGCCTTGCCCATCCGACTCGGACTGTCCCCTTTTGTATAAAAAGTGTCAGTTTTCCAGTGTCCAGGATCAGTTCCCCCTGGATATTTAAAGCTGCCGCTCCAATAAACTTAATGGAAATAGTCCTCTCAGGTTCCCCTAAGTCAGACTTTAGAATGTATTCTTTGTCAAACCCTTAAATGAATCTTCAAGATGCTTTCCTCAAAGGACTTTCTTCATCTTCTCAAGGACGCCGTCCTCGAGCGGAGCTTGAGTACGCCGTCCTTGAACTTCCGCTCAAACCGGTCCTTCAAGAATGCTTTCCCCCGGCGCACCTGTCACATCCGCTCCCACCTGTCGCCCTCTTAAGTGATTCATGGCACGTAATAAATCACAGCACAAAAAGCACTTCCGGTCGGGAGTGCACTTCCGGTATGGCTTCAACTACTGACATCCGGTGTCTTTTGGTTTTGGTACGAAACTAAGGGACAACTATTTATAAATTACCCATAAGTATGACAGTTTGATAGATTTAAGTGTGAAGTTTTGTATGGTACCATAAAGCATGAATGACATAAGTTTAATTTCTACTCGCATCTCCGGGAACTCACTACAATGTAATGCCCCATCCCCTCCATAACATCAACACTGTCCGCCGTGGACGTCGGATCCCGTTCGCCGTGGCAGTGTTACGCCCCATTTATATGCCCTTCAGTACCGAAACACCGTCAGCAGACATTCTTACTGTCTTATTATTCAATGTTTACATCCGGTACGATCACTTTGTCAATGCATGTAATAATAAGTGATGTAATAATGAGAGTATTTAAGACCAGAAGAAGGAGAGTGAGAGTGAGTCTTAGGAGCATGGTGACGATGAATCATCTCCAGAGTCGGAGGATGGCCAATGCAATGGTCTTTGTAGTCAGTTCCAATAATAAAAGCACGTCACATAATCTACTCATCCGTGTCTCAACTTCCCCAAGTTATTCCCATAAACCGATTGGCATTATTCACTCTTCCATTCGGATCATAACTTCATCCCCATTCAACTTTGTCTCCAAAAGTTTTCCCTTTCTTTTTCTGTCCAGGAAAATTTGGACAAACTGGCTCAATGATGTGAAATGCATGACCGCCTTTCTCGTTTTGGATTCCCGTAAAAGTTCAGCAGAGAAGGAAATACATGCCCCAAGAAGCCCAAAACAGAGGAGCATGAAACAAACGGACATGTTGTCCATAGTCAGGCCGCGCGCCTCCTTGGTCCGACTTTGAACAATTGCAACTCAAATCCCATGAACCAGGCGGCTGTCCTCCTCCGCTTGACTCATCCGCATCCATCTCAACCTCTGATTTTTACAGTTATGAATGATGTCTCGGTGCCATTTGCTAATAAGGCCAGTCTGATATAGAGAAGATGTTATGAAGTGGAAGGCATTTGTGTATTTTGAGTTCTTCTCAAGTCCAATCGTGACCGGGACCCAGGTCCACGTGATGCTTTCTTGCGCAGTGAACAAAGGCTTGAGTCCTCTAACTAACGTTAAATTTCTCCCTACAACTTGATCCAGTACAGTGTTCCACCCGATGCAGGCCGTATTCTTCTCCACAAGCGCCGCCACAAATCATTTGGCCGGATCCTTCCGAATGACATTGTTCATAAAACACGTCCTAATGTTCACCATCATGGCCGAGTTCCCCTGCATAAAGTAATCATAACCCGCGGTCTCCGACATGTCAAAATAGATTCGGTAATCGGCTCGATCCGCCAGCTCCTGGAACGTGGATGGGATCAAATCCCGATAAGGAAAGGACAATGAGGCGAGCAAGTTGCTCTTGTAGCCTGTCCCGATAATGATCGCAAACATCCCCACAATAAGCTCCAGTCCTTGAGGTACTCGATTGGATTGTTCCATCAGAACCTTAAATATGAGAAGCAGAAGGTCGAGGAGAGACGCAGCAAATTTTCCTCTTTGAAGCCATAGAGTCAAATACGCCGCAAGCGTAACGAAGAAAAAGGAAGCAGCGATGAGAGTCCAAACAAAGGGACTGAACAAATACAAAATGGTCCCCGCTTTTATATGAACGGAAGGGAGTACTGTGTTAAAGACCAAATCTGCGGATCCGAAGGACGTTGTGAAGTCTAACAAGACCATTTCGGTCGGGTGTGTGAGCCAAAACAATGGCCAAGTCGGACTTGCTGTAGTAAATGTCATCAAAAAGACCCACCCACATACCATTTGGCAGCTATGCTCCAGTCCCTTTACCTGTGGGGGCATCCAGGTCAAATGTAATGTTGGCCAGTAGGGCAGCGGCTCGAGTTATTTCGTAGTTTGCTCCCCCAAATGTCTTCACGCCGTGTTTCACACTGGAAAAAATGTATGGGGGAATTGCTTTCCAGATATTTTCAAGTGTTGACCATTCAGGACGCCTACAACTCCCATAATGCTTACTCACAGCTCACCTCACATTAAAACCGCAGGGAAATGCACGAAGTTGATTGAAAAATGCGACCTGCGGTCGGTTTCGCTGACCTATTGTTGTACGTCAGTCCGACCGATTATTGTACGTAAGTCTGACCGATGTAGTCACAGCCAGTAGTGTTAATGACTGTGAACTAAAATTGTTTCCTCAAGCTTGTAAAGTACACTTACATTCCAGAGTGATTAAAACACCTGGTAAGGCATGGTGCTTTGAAGAGTATGAAGAAATTACTAAAAATGAGAAAAAATATTTGAAATTTGTAAATGTTACGGAATTCTTGTGATTTGATTTTTAATTGTATATAATGATAACAAGGTAATTAAGATCCTCCCGTATCGACAACATAGAAGCTACTGGCTACACATACACAGTCCTCATCAAAGACGGAGAGTACTACCTCACACGTTATCATCAAGACCTTTACCATCTGGGAACTTGTGCAGGAATGGAATGATAACCGACTACAACGAGGAAGGGACGCCCAACCAGAAAATCGGGACATACAAATTCTATAATGAGTTATTATCTTTTTAACTCTCGAGATAAAGCTTCAATGCAGTCAAATTTTAATTTTTTGACATGTTTGGGATATGCATCATCATCAACATCAGCTTGAAACCAATAATTTGGATACAATTTATTTCCACAGTAATTGTATCCAAATTATTAGTTTCAAGCTTCCCATCCGACCAGGCGACAATTTTAAAGCAATTATTAGAGAGTTACACCAAATCAGTGCCTTCGCAAAAGTCCTCAGCACAGAAAACAATTTGGCCAACTTACCGAATCAATCCTCTACAATATCATCATCAGACACAGGATATATATGTACCCGATTTGGTCGAAATATGTATGTAAATATTTACATAAAATGTTGAAAATATGTACCGTAATATGTACCCATTTTCTCTCATTTTACCAAGATTTTTATGATTTTTTTTCTATAAATATCATTTTTTATCATTTGAACTTTAAGTTTCCGTATTATTTATAAATAATTTGCACAAATTGTTGCCGCATTTGACTGTAAGCTCAATTTTTTTGGACTATAAGTGTTTCTCCTTGGATTACTCAGCAAGTCATTTGCCATATGCCGAAACTCCACATATTTTAAGCGGTTACTATTCAAGCAAATTTAAATAAAGCCGTGCATTAATAATTCAGAACAGATGCCGAAAAGAAGTGTCCTGATAGTAGTTAAGAAAGGTTTAAACAAGATTATTCTTAATTATATTTTTTAAACTGACGATACTGTGCTGACATTTGTTTAGGTCATTCGGTTTTTTAATTATAAATCTGATATTCGTACCCATGCAAGTTACGGCAGCTGCGTTAGAATGCTGTCATTTGCTGTACAGGCCTGCCAGCATCATATATCAAACTTCCAAATGACTTAAAGCAAGTATTTTAATTTTCTCACGAAAAAATGCATTTTCAATCCAATTTCATCAACTTGCTGCAACAATACCAGAATCC
>JAQIWI010002852.1:0-11303 GCA_034698825.1 Deuterosminthurus bicinctus | reverse complement strand
ATAACGAAGTTTGCAGAGTTGGTTGTAAAACTGCTACGATTTGTGCATCGTAGAAGCTTCAGTTCTATCAAACGGGGCTTGGGTTTTCCATTTCTCAGGCTTAGAGAAGCTGATTTTAGTTCCAAGTAATTAGTTTTTATGAATATCAGCTCTTAGCTTGAATCATCGCAGTAAAAGCTTTGACAATGATATAGTCGGCAATATTGTGAAACCAAGGACCAACTTGATTGAGCAAGGGTTAATTTAATGACCAGAATCCACAACGAAATAGCAACTTTATTACTTCAGCATGAACACGTCATTAAACGTTCGCAGCAATCATTCTGAAGGCTAAAAACTTCACTGTTTAAACAAAAATGATCTGCCCTATTATAACTTTGGTTACCTTGTTAATGTTCTATCCATGCAATGGTGCAGGTTGGTTGTCTAAAATTAATTAAAATCAATAACAATAATTACAATAACAAAAAATGTATTAAATAATGTAGATACCAAGATAACTGGTGGAAAGCCCGTGAATCCGCCACACAAGTTCCCATGGATAGTTTCGATGCAATTAAAGAATGCAAGGTCGACCCACATTTGTATAGGAAACATTTTTAACAAGTACTGGATCGTAACTACTGCGTCTTGTAGCTCGAGGATTCCTAGAAACTGCTTTTGACGATCGCAAATTTGTCACGGGTCTGCACAATAGGGCAGATGCGGATCCTGTATGGTCACAAACTCTCACTCCCGTGGCCGCTGTCATGCATTCATCAGCAGTGTAGAATTCTGATTTTACAATTCTCTATGGCTTGACAATATCGTTATAAAATTTTTATTTATTTAGCCTTGAGGTCTTTGGGTATATTATGGGTGATATTGCCATGGTCAAAGTGGAGCCTGCTATCATTTTCAACAAAAGAGTCGCGCCAGCCAATTTCATTAACTATGATTTCAACAACTACAGCAACGTCAACTGTAAAAACCTCCTACAAATTACCTACTTATTGCATATTAGTTACAGCAAATCGTAACTTACAGATACAGCAACAATCGCTGGCTGGGGCCCCGATCACAACGAAGAAGAACCAGATATCCCAGGTGGACCAAATCGAACGGTGTTTTTCCCATTGTGGAAACATTGACGGAAGTTGAGCACCGTATTTACACATTGGAGTCGTGCCAGCGTTGGGTGAGTTTTCATCGTGTGAACGGCAATTATAACAGAAGTAGACCGTTTACGGAAGACCATATCTGCGGGGGAGGCTAGTTGACGGGTCGGAAGAGGCCGGCGGTTGTGGTGACTACGGCGCCCCACTTATGGTATATGATGAAGCTACGCTGCTCTGGACAGTAATCGGGCTTAAATCTTGGGTCACGAGCGAACTTTGCAACGATAAAGATACTAGAACAGTTTATACCCGGACATCTCGTTACTACCGTTGGATGAAGCAAGTATCGCGCTCTTGTGTTGCCCGAGGCGTTGTCGGAAAAAATCCGTCGAAACGTTAAAATTTTACAATTTAATTGAATTTATTAAACATGGACCACACTAATACTAATTGCTGTATTCATTTTTACGCTAATTTACATATAGGCTACATTGACCAATAAATGCATTTAATTGTCATGTACAACATTTAAAGTTACAACCGAATGTGAGTGACGTGCATTAGTTGCACACTCTATCAGCTTTCTGTCATGTAAGCGACCCGTCTCAATATCTGCGCCAGAATGTTCCTGAGCTGATGACATCTGAATAAGCTGGCATTGTTCCAAGCTTGTTCTCAAAATGAACTCAATTTCTGCAATGGTCCCTTTTACACTGATCAGAATGTATGCAGCCATCACAACATAGCCATTAATGACACACTCCATCCATGTTAGAAGCCCGAGGGCCAATCGCCAAACTAATTTTATCAAAGCTGATAGTTTGCCTCCAACTAGAAGAATTTTGCTATAGAGCACCTCCACCATGAACGTGGTAAACGCTATTGCCAAAGCTGTGGAGCAAATAGCAAGCAATGCTTTCAGTTCATTCCCATCCGTAGTCCTGTTAAACCCTTCCAAAAGTGTTCTTATGTTATTAAAGTCACTTGCCACCAGTCCTGTTCACGTCAAAGAGTGTGGCAACTGAGTAAGTTTGGCCTGTACCGCTTCTAGACCAGGCCGTCTAATGCCACCTGAATACAGGTTTGGTCAAGATGGCTGGCTTTATTAGTGCGTACTTTAGAGGCTTTTAAGTTTGGGCCTCCGCATTACCACAGATATTGTAAACTAACTGAATTTTGCAGACGCGTGAATTAGCTAGACCACAAAATGATGGAAAGACTGATTGGTTTCGTACTTTGGCAGAAGATCAATTTAAATAAAGTTTTGGGACACTTCAAATGAATAAATTGAATGTAATGAAAAACACAGACGGTGGTGGGGAACGTGGATTTATTAGACCACAAAGAGACTAAGCTGGTCTCGTAATTTTCAGCTCGAGCCAATTATGAAAATTTTCACCATGTAAAAGTACACGCACTATAAGAACTTACACGTGTGGGAACGCAAGAGACTGAGACGCGTGGATTAATTGGACTACAATGAGGACATGAGTTCCATGTGAAATGGGTGCCAGCAATAGTCAAATAGCAGAAGGAGATGGGGGAGGTTGTGAACGTGGGCCCGAATATAATCATGGTTATGAATCTGAGTAAGTGTCCTTGACCTTGTAAATGTAATTACTTGACCCAGCGTTACTTTGACTGGATTTATTGATTGCTCGGCTGTTTAGCTAAACGCCATGATGCATTAATTTTTTTCATCACGTTAAACGTTAGCTTTTAGCTTTATTTGACTTAATTTTACATATCTGTAAGTTTGAATCACATTATTGATTTATATGCAGATCACTAGCACCCATTTTACATGGAACTCGTGTCCTCATTGTGGTCCATACTCGGCTCGAGCTAACAAAACGAGACTCACTTAGTCTCATTGTGGTCTACTTAATTCACGTTCCCCACCACTACCGCCTGTGTTTTTCAGTAAATTCAATTAATCAACTTGAAATGTCCAAAAACTTTATTTACATTGATCTTCTGCCAAAGTACAAAACAATGACATACTTTCTCTCATTTTGCGGTCTAATTAATTCACGCGCCTCCTGGAACAACTGTGTTACTTAAAATTTCGGTGGTAATGAGGTGGTTCAAACTCAAAAGCCTCTAAAGTGTCACGCACTATTACAGCCAGCCATCCTGACCAAATCTGTATTCAGGTGGCATTAGACAGCATGGTCTTGAAGCTGTAAATAAAATGAATTGTCATACCAAATGTCGGATTGTGACATGGGAATGTCAGACATTTATAAGCGACCACGAACTCAGAAGGTACATCATTAATCATTATACTTGGTGAGTTAGCTGACTGAGGTCAGAGCCAGCCAGTTGACTGAATAACTTTCAGTTTTGAACTTTTCCACGCCAACAAGATTTTTTCTCTTCAAAATGAAGCACTTGGTTCTGATTTCCATGGTCATTGGAGCAGCACAAGCGGTTTCATTTGCCGTGCTAGCTCAAGACGACGACTGGGAAACGTTCAAGGTAATAATTTTTGAAAAACTAATAAATTAATGAAACGTTATCACCACTGATCGCAACGGCAACCAAAATTATCCCTCCAAACAAATCCGGTTGCATTCCAGCGTATAATTTTGAATGATGACTTTGTAACTAAATTTCCATAGCCTCAACATGGCAAAAGCTACGGTGATGAAGTTGAAGAGAAATTCAGGAAAATGATATTTATGGAGAATCTTGAGCGTGTTACGAAGCATAACCAAGGACAGCATAACTTCAAGCTTGGTAAATTTTAATTTTAAGGGATTTGATATGGTAACGGCTACAATCGATTGTGTTTATTTCAGCCATAAACAAGTTTTCCGACATGCTCAACTCTGAATTCAATGCAATCATGAACGGATACAGGCCAAACGTACACAACGGAACTGCCCGTGATGTCATGGCGACCAGGTTCACCCAGAATGATAATGATGCACCAGATTCGTTTGACTGGAGAGATAGGGGTGCCGTTACTCCGGTCAAGTATCAACAACAATGTGGCAGTTGCTGGGCGTTCTCAGCTGTACGTGCCCTACAGTGAAATTGATTATCTATTATGGTGCGGTTTAATGATTTTGGTAATTATTTGGAACACAGACTGGAGCTCTTGAAGGCCTAACCTACCTTCAGACGGGAAACCTTATCTCTCTGAGCGAACAGAATCTTATTGACTGCTCCACAGATTCTCCAAATAATGGATGTAGTGGTGGCCTCCCATCCTCTGCCTTTCAATACGTCCAAAGTAATGGCGGTATCGATACCGTGGATAGCTACCCCTACACAGCTCAAAATGGCAACTGCCAGTAAGACCAAAGCCACAGTGGTGCTACGGACTCGGGGTCCAATAGTCTTCCTCAAGGCGACGAAGATGCACTAAAGCAAGCTGTTGCAAGCGTAGGCCCAGTAAGTCTTTTCGTATGGCACATCATCATCAGACAAGCGGAAATTTTGTCACCATGTTTTTCACTAAATTATGCAGATTTCCGTTGGCATTGATGCAAGCCATCCTTCCTTCCAGCAATACCATGAAGGTGTGTACAATGAACCTGCTTGTAGTTCGGAGCCTCAAAGCTTGGATCATGCTGTGCTCGTTGTTGGGTGGGTTTATTGAAGCTATTTGTGCATTCTAAGTTAGTATAAATAATGAACCCGCTATGTTTTGAATACATAGCTATGGTACAGATGGTGATGGAAAGGAATACTGGCTGGTCAAAACTCTTACGACACGAGTTGGGGGGAAAATGGTTACATCAGAATTGCTCGCAACCAGAATAATAAGTGCGGAATTGCCACAAATGCCGTGTACCCCACGAATTGAATCTACCGCCTGGTACATTTATTTCTTTTCACGAAATCCTGATTGTTGTAAACCCGGACACAATAGGCTGTCTCACTCTGAAAACAGCATGTAACATTCAGACTACGATTTATCTTTTCTATTTTAATCTCTACCAATAAAAAATATATTACAGAAAACAGTCAATTGCAATAAAGCTTATGCATCCAATCTACAAAACGATGGCCAGCACAATTGAAGCAAAGTCCTCTGCTATTAAAAGCAGCTGTGAAGTGTACTTCAACTGCGTTGACTATCTAGAGGTTTGCAACTCCTTTATCTACGGTGTTTTAGAAGTAAAGCTTACAGCAACAACTAGTCAGTCTGCACTATAAGAGAGTATGAGAACTGGTAGATAGATTGAGTTTGTAATTGATTCGGGCGAAGCCCCTCCAATACAGTGGGTGGATGAGTAGCATGAACGGTTCGGGTAGAGAAATGAAGAGTCTTATCCCAATTTATTTAATTTGATTTCGTCTACTGTGCCTTTTAACTGAGGCAGTTTTGAGCCTTTACCCAACGCCACTGTAAAAATCACTCTAATGTAAAAAAGAACGTAGCAAAACGGGAAAAAACAGTGGTTTAACATGCACTTTCAATCAACGTAGCTATATCGATAAAAAATAAGTAAATATTTTTACAACCATCAACATTATTTTGAGCTAAAGCATCCAAGAACCTTATACTGTGTTTACATTTAAGGTTATATGTGGCACTACACTTATTGACAGTGTGAGACCAGTTGTTTTCAATTAGATTGTGGCATTGTGACGAGATTTGAACGAGTTATTTTACAGTTTCTGATGTAAATATTCTCACAGTTTAACCCTAGTCGAGCCATCAGACTAGCTTACTTAGCTGGCACTCGACTGATAGTGCACTTTTGAATGTGAAGATCTGCACGTGAAGTGTACTCCGGACACACCAAACTGGATGTTTTTTTCCATTGTAATAAGTAATAACGCATTGCATTGTACTAGAAGCACTCAGGCTTTGAAATTATTGAGGAAAATTTTCAAAAAAATGGACGGAGAACTGAAAATATTTCGAAAGTTTGTGGACCCGTTGGCCTGCATGCACGCCACTATTAATTAATTCACATGGATACTTTGATCGTCAGTTTTTGCATCAAATAATTAAGAACTACTTGAGAAAAGGGTAGGTCAATTTAAAAAGTACCCTTTATTCCGTGAATTCTGAGACTTAAATATTGGGGCATTTTGTTAATGTAAGCCACAAAAACAATCGCTCAGCAAGTTGAGCTATTTGAGAGAGGGAACACAACATTTTAGAAATTTTTAGATGCAGATTTTGAAAATTTAGGTTCACTCATGAGGTCACCTTTTGAATATATAGAAACGTTCTCTGAAGTCTTGTCACATGGAAATGTGAAGCACACCACCCGAAAGCTAAAACTTGAGAATGTGTTTCTGTGTTCAAAAGGTGACCTCTAAAGAGAACCGAAAATTTTGAAAAATCTCGGTTGATTTTTAAAATTTTGGGTCCCCTCTTAATGTGACCTTTTGACGGTATGTCCTCAACGTTAGGAAGGTTGGAGGGTTGGAGGTTTATGGGTCATTTTCTTTCAGACGATTCTTGCCCCCAAAAGTTGCAATGCCGTGACTGCGACAGAATTAATGTGAAATGTCGAAAATGAATTGTCAGACCAATCTATATGACGACAAATGTTTTTTCTTACAATGAAGAACTATGTTCACAATTATTCTTTGTTGGTTGAGGCAGCTTTGCGAGAACCAACTGCTGGTGGAGTGGGAACTTCTTGAGGAGCAGTTATTTACTTTGCTTTGGCTTTTGTTTCTTCTTGTTGCAGTAATGAATTTACTCGTTAATGCTTGCTTGTTTCAGCTGGTGCTGTAGTTAGAATCGGCCTAGTTTTAACAATTAGTTGTTCCTTTTTGAGTCTACGAGAAGCAGTATGGCTCTTACATCATCAATCATGTCAACAAAGCCATCTAGAACTGCCTCTTTCTTGTTCTGCAAAGCTACATGTTTCGGTTGTGTCTTTAATGTCTGCAAGATTTGATAGACAAGCTCAGAGATTACTCGCATTCTTTCTCACCTTTTGGGTAGAGCAAGGTACTGACTTGAAATTGTGACCAAATTATTACGATAGGTTTGAGATAAGTCCCTTTATGCTTCCAACCATGGGGCTCCCGCGATCACTTATTAACGTGATCATCTTGCTTTTAAAGTACGATTTGAATCCAGGATTAGTTGTTATCTTGATTAAGAACTTCCCGAATGTCTGCCATAATGTCTGCTAACGATTGACTTTTAGTCAATCGAATCATTCGTCAGTAATACAGCATTGGCATCCCACCTTCTAGATTCTGGATAAGACAAACTAGATATCCCACATTCTTGTTTGCCGTGGCATCAACAACAAATGAAAATCGCTGCTGTTTCGTACATAAATGCTTCAGCAATCTATTATAAAATCAGTCCGAAAATGCTTCTTCATAAAAAACAAAAAGCATGCTAATGACTGAGCAAAGTACACAAATCTACCCCTCGGCAGGCCCTTGACAGTGTGATAAATAATTGGGTGACCCCGGAACGAAATTTCCGCTCTTTATTCAGCAAATGCTTATTTTCCATGTTTAATGATATTTTTCTTTCCAGTCATGCGGGTGCTTCTTTCTTCGTTTGGCTGTAAGAAAATAGAATTTTGGTCAAGATGGACTGCATAATATGTGTGAGTTCGCCTCTTCACTCCTGGGTGATTTTTAACTCAACATTCAGTTCTTGCTTTTTTAAAAAACGACATTGTATTTGAAGTTGATATTGTGCTTGAACTTATTGAAGAGTGTCAGGAGAAATACTTACAAGGAGGACAGTCATTGGGATGGATTTTCGCTTATGGTGCGTAAAATAACACAATTATTAGTATTCTACATGACACATTTGTTTCTCGCAGTCCTTTCCATAATCACCATTATAAACTTCATTGCTGCAGTGAAATTCAAATGAAAATCAACCGAACCAGACAGGATGTAAAAAATGACAATCAGACGGAGATAACAGGTTGTGTTAAATACACAGGATTTTGAAAATGACCATCAGGTGGAGGTACCAAGTCATTCACCAAATCATCAGGATCTTGCTGGTGATGCTGATGCTGGAAACTCTTGGAGATCGGAATTTTCAAGTGCTAGTTTGGATAATACTGAGGAAACTACTGCACTAAAATTCTAATACACATGAAAATATATTTTGTTTTTCGGGGATTTTATTTTTTATATTTTTTTTTGATATTTTTTGCATACAATGCTTCTAGATACTAATACTTTGTGTGTTCGCACATTAACTTTTAAATACGTACAATTTTTTACCTGCAGCCGAAAGTTGAGTGTGCAAAAGGCAGTTTTTTGCATTTACGTCGTAGAACAGTTTGACTGATCACTGAATTTACAGAATTTTTAGAACAACCAAATTTTATATTTAAAAATATTACTTCCTAAAAACGCAACGATATTTTAAATTTGAAAATAAAGGCCGGAATTCTTATTACAATAATCTTCATTGTACTAACTATGAGGCTATATGTTGATTTTGAAATTAAAAGTTTTGTTTCCAGAGGCTGAACCAAGTGTTGTATAAGTAATTCTTGTCAATTTGATAACGGGCTTGCCATAAGTTGGAATCACTACTTGTGTGCTGTGTGGTGGAACGTTGATCGTCTCCGCTTTGATGGTGACTTTTGTGCATGTCGTCTCTTCCTAATTTCTGATGATTGGTTCTTGAATTGGATCATCCTTAGTTGGTTCTGTTGGTGGTGAAATGGGACTGTAATTTGGAGTTCAATGAGGAGTTTTATGAGCCAATTTTTCTGCATTAGTCACATCCTCTGGATAAATCGCATTAAAAAGAGCGGTGGCGTATTTTTCAGCTTCTTTGTGCAAAAGATAGCTATCGGTATTAACTAGATGAATATGGTCAACAATTTGTGCCTTGTTTCGACTTGAATTCGGTGAGAAGTACCAGTTAATGCGATTTGTGTCAGATGCTTGACGTCGTGTCTACATCCAGGTTGTAGGTAAATTGAGCACATAAAGCACCTGAACTATCAACTTCTTTGTAATCGAACCATTTCGAGCCTAGTTGTCACAGCTGGAATTTTCACTCCGATGACTTTAGTAAAGTATTCCTTTTGGATTAACTCCTCATTCTCAATCGAAAATTAATTACCATGAAATTTGATGATTCGTAAAAACCCCATTCGGTATAAGAAACATTGCCGATGCAGAGAGAGTGGGAACGTGGCTTCACATCAAACAGACTGAAAAAGGCTCGTGTCATTCTATTCAATAACTTCAGTAATCTTTTGTCCTGCGATCTTGCAATTTTTGTTTTGAGAGTGTATGCGACTCTCAGAGAACCTGAGTTGTACATTAAAGCAGCATCAAAGCGAGAAGATATTGAGAATGCTAAACGGTGATGAATACTTGAAAGCCTTCTTTTGATAGTACACGGATACACTGGCGATTGTGAAAAATGAAAGAATCTTGCTAATTGAGTACGTTCTTCAAAAATCTTCTCGAAGGTCTTTTTTCATTATGTGATCGCAAACCAGACGTAGCTCTTGATGTGTTGTAATTGCAGGCCGTTTGGTCAAATCTCCTCAGGTCTCACTTGGTGATGTCATGACTGGATATATACACAATGAAGTTCCGTTGTCGTCCGGTGTAAAGGTCAACCTGGTTTGAAAATCCCCAACATCAACATTAAAAAATGGTATTAATCTAAGTTTTGTAACAAACGCCTTTGACACTACATGCTTTATTGATTTATATAACCGTCGCGAGGTAATTCGGTGTCGGTCAACAGTCTTCGGGTATACTGTCGTCGGCCATTTGGTTTCGGTCAACTGTTATTCGGTCAACAGTTCAATGTTTCGGCGAACAGCTTTCGGCTAACTGTGTTGGGGTCAACTGTTAGTCTGTCAAGTATCCGTTCTGCAAGCTGTTGTACAATCATCCTTTGTCAATCTCCAAGTCTTTTTAGTTTCAAGTAACAGTGGAAAATAAATTTTGATGGCTTGAGTCATTGTACAGGGTGGGGCAATTCTTAAAAAATTGTGTGACCGCCCTCCGCCCCGTCTGCAGAGAGAGCAAAAACGGCCCGCTCTCTCGTAGCATCACCCGAAATTTCTTGATGAATCCGCGCCTGATGTTGAACTATGAATTAAACTTCCATCGGCGAGATACACAATCAGATAGTTTAAAGATTTAGTGAGTGTATCTGTGCACTGTAGGGATGTGCTGTTCAATAGCGTCAGTCCTGTTAACTAGGACGCTGGGTCCGCGTTACTTGGGCAGGAACGTTTCCACACATAGCCTGTATGCCCTAAATAACTAAATTCTTCTCCCGAAGGACACCAAGATTTATTACCAGCATAAGACAAAATAATGATACAAAAGAAAAATACATTGACTTCCACAACGACAGTCAACCACAACTAGTAAAGGGACGCGTCCCCGACCAACTCTAACAACAAAAGAATATTGACTTAACAACTACATTTCTACTACACAGAGTTTACGATTGGAACGCTCAGAATAATATTTTCGTGGGGCACCAACTCCAGCAAACCTCGAACACTAACACTAATTGCTGTATTCATGGTTACGCTAATTTACATAAAGGCTACATTGACCAATAAATGCATTTAGTTGTTATGTACAACATTTAAAGTTTCAAGTGAATGTAAGTGACGTGCATTAGTTGCACACTCTATCAGCTTTCTGTCATGTAAGCGACCGATCTCAAAATCTGCGCCAGAATGTTCCTGAGCTGATGACATCTGAATAAGCTGGCATTGTTCCAAGCTTGTTCTCAAAAAGAACTCAATTCCCGCAATGATGCCTTATACACCCAATCAGAATGTATGCAGCCATCATAGCATAGCCATAAATGACACACTCCATCCATATTAGAAGCCCGAGGGCCAATCGCCAAACTAACTTTAGCAAAGCTGATAGTTTGCCTCCAACTAGAAGAATTTTGATATAGAGCATCTCCACCATGAACGTGGCAAAAGCTATTGCCAAAGCTGTGGAGCAAATAGCAAGCAATGCTTTCAGTTCATTCCCATCCGTAGTCCTATGAAACCCTTCCAAAAGTGTACTTTTGGTATTAAAGTCGCTTGCCACCAGTCCTGTTTCTTTGATTTGGTGAGGAAAGGAAACTTTGAGGTATTCCCTGAACTTCAGTGACCATTCATACTCATGTGACATTGCGGCCATCTTTTCATACCAAGCACTCAAGCCAGCTTTCTTTAGCCGCATGAGCGCATCTCTTACCATACGACCATTTATAACTTCCGCCGTCATTGCTGTTGGATACAGGCT
>JAQIWI010002851.1:0-11307 GCA_034698825.1 Deuterosminthurus bicinctus | reverse complement strand
CTAAGAAAACCCCCGGCGTCTATTGAAGGTCCGGCCACTGTTGGAGGTCCGGCCTCTAATACCGATTTTACGGTAATTTTGTGGAGTTTTGTTATCCTTTGAGAGATGTGCCTTTAATGTGAAAGGATAAAATTTGAGCCACTTCAATGACAACTCACCCGAGTATCCTATTGGCTGCCTTTCATTTAGCCTCCAAATTTAACATTAAAGTCGTCGAGAAGTCGACTGGCTGCAAAGAACGAGAGAAACACGCGTTCCACACCTCGTCCGTCACTGCTTCAGTTGGCCAACTGCGTGTGTATTGTGAACAGCTCTGACGTGTTTGTCTCATAATAGTAAGCATCTTCCCACGAGACTCTGATTATTTTTATCAAATTTTGGGATTTTGTTTTCATTGCGTTTCCCTAGTAATTTAGATTCATAAAAGAGGACAGTCCCATATTGAGCCACATTAGAAATTTACTGAAATTCTGGCAAGTTAAGACAAGACTAAGGATCTCAAGGAAAGCTTGGGAAGGGAAGTCTAATTTGAGCTGGGCAGTGCTGCGACATGGACTTCAATCCTCCAGATAATGTACAGGTAAAAGTTTATCAAGAAATCGGATTATTTGAGCAGTTCAAGTAATTTGGGGTTAAAAAATCTCCGTGTCATAACTTTGAAACTTTTGTTTCTTTTTCTTGCTGCCTTCAGCTGCCAACTCCAACGATTCAACTAAAGAGTTCGGATGGAGAGATTTTTCAAGTTGAAGTCAAAGCGGCCAAGTTGTCTTCGTACATCAAGGAAATGCTGGATGACCTTGGTGTGGAAGAGAATGAAGTCATTCCGATACCTCAGAATGCTCCAAAAATTAGTGGGGCTGTACTTGGAAAAATCATTCAGTGGGCAAACCACCACAAGGTAATCCTCCCAACTAAAATGGTAGTTTATCCGATTTGAATAATCAATTATTATTGATATTTTATTCAGGATGACCCTCCCGCCGCTGAGGATGACGAGAAGAAGGTAAAGCCGACGGATGACATCAGCAGTTGGGATACCGAGTTTCTCCAAGTTGTTGATCAGTCAACTTTGTTCCAAATCATTCGTGTAAGGAATTTAGGCCTAGCAATGTTTTGCAATAGAACAAACTTCAAGTCGTAAATTGTTTTTTGCAGGCGGCTGATTATTTGAATATCAAAGGCCTCTTGGAACTTACTTGCAAGACAGTGGCGACCATGATCAGGGGGACGTGTCCGAGTGAGATCCATCAAAAATTCAACATTCAGAATGATTTCAGTGAAGCTGAAAGAATGCAAGTTCAAGGAGAAATCGTGTGGTGTGAGAGGCCTGATTATGAAGAGAATGATCGTAGATCAGGAAACGGCACTGTGGGAGATCAGACTCACGCAGGTTTCATCCAGGTAAAGCTCTCTTAAACTTTGTCGCGTACATCACAGTCACATTCGAGATTTTATTATTCGTGTTATTAATTATTTCATGAAGAACATGAACCAAGGGGACGATCAAGTCGTGCAGGATTGCTTTCGTAACTCTATTGTAAGAAATAATTTGCTAATTACGATCAACCGAACTGAAGGTTCAAATTTTCTATTTTATTTTTCACTTTGACAGATTTTAAGGAAACTATTTGAGCATTTCACCACTCATGAGCTTCTGTACACACATCAATTTGTAAACAAACTGTGGAACTACGAATCTCGCATTGTGATAAGACAGCGAGGCAACGTACACGCACGTCTGTCGTGTGGTTGCACTGGCAAGTATGACGACGATCTTGAATCCTTCGCAAACCATTTACAGCAAATGAATTTCATCCCATATTCCGGACTATCCATCGTGACCCATCGCAAGGCACATACGGCAGGTCTTTGTGCAGCGCTGGATGCAACCCTTGAAGCAATTCTTGATTGGCTGCCCTTGAGACACATCTCGGTAAAACTTGGGGATGACTGGCAAAATTCTGAGAACTGCCCAACTCTGCGGCTGCTGAAGAAAATATTTCAAGACTACGGTGGGGTCGTTGAAGAACTCGAGCTCGACATTTGTCAACAACGAGTGGAATTCAGTGAACGTTTTGTGCGAGATTGCAGCTTCCCTGGCCTGAAAGTCTTGAAACTCAAGGAGAATGCCTGTTATTTTACTGTACGTAGTATGGATTACACGACGTATATGAAGACGTTGGTTTCTCATGCCCCAAACCTTAAAGAACTGCACACTACTGGCCCCATCAGTCTATTTGAAAATGTACTGGAAGGCAGGGAAGCAGTGCTTGTGTACTCACATGAAGTTCAAGCTCCGTTCGAGCCAATTTCAAAACGTGTCATCCGTGGACTCAGATTGAAAAGAATGGAATTGAAATACCCTGACCCAGATTTCGATTTTGGGAGATTCAATACAATCACCCCGATGCTGCTTCAAGCATCTTCCAAAACACTTTGCTCCATGAATATCGACGCAGTGTTTGCAGTCTCTCTCATGTGCTATGGAATCCCCTTGCAAAATTTAAAATATCTTACGATGTACATCAACTACGGCCAGTTGGAACGTGTTTGTCCACAAATTTTGAGAATTGTCAAGAATTTCGATTTCAGTCATCTCTTCCCCAATGTCAAGAAAGTTGACATTTTGCCTACTAACAGAGAATTGGAGCTTTCAGTTGATCACCTGACCACAATTATTGAGCAAGCTGACGCCGTCTTGAGGGAGCCTGTACCGAATCGAGCAGCCAACGTTAAAAAGTTAGGAATATGGCATTCGAATCTTTCGAATGCTGCAGCCTCGTATCATGCAGAACTTCTCCCAAATATTGAAAAACTGTATGTGAACGCCTTCGCGGAGCAACCAATTACGTTTGGACTTATCTGGAAAACTTGGGGGAATTTGACAGAACTTGAAGTCAGAGGAAATATTTTACCGAATGTTGGAAATCTTGATAGCGTTTTCTGCGGAATATTTCCTGAGGAAGTGGCAGAACTGAGGCAAAAGGACGAGGCATATCTGAAGGCAGTCAATATCGTCCCCGTGATGCCCGCCATGACTGGTTTGAAAAGTGAGTACATTTAAATTTTAAAGGGAAATCAGACTGAAAAATTTAAAGTTTGACTTCCTGGCAGATCTGAAGACCCTCAAAATTACCTATGAAGGACGACGGGATGAGCAACTCGTAGATGATGAAACATTCATGTTTTCTAAAGCAACGGCATTGCTTGCCTTTGCAAAGTTTCCCAACCTTGCTGTCAGTCTATACATCACTTCGTATGCACCTCCTCCAGGTGAGTTTTTATGCTTGAATCTGAAGCACTTTTGGAATGTACAGCGGACCGATCTTGTTGAACAGTATTAATTACAGTTTGAACATTTGAATTGTGTAGCAATGACCTACTTGAAGCCGTACGTGTCTATCAAGTCTTACGTAAAGGAGCCTGGCGATTAAGAAGAGTGACCAGCTCATTTAGTTGACCGGACCAATAGCTACGAAGCGAGTTATCTTGAGCATGCCAAAAACAGAGTGCTCAACAACTTTCCTTGATTAATTGACCTTTTGCAAGCAGACAGTGCAGTGCCTTCAACCAGACTTTGTCACTGTGCGTATTGTTACCTAGATGACTCACACTCTGTTTTCTCAAATCAATTCTTAAAACCTTTTATTGTGAGTTGAAATATCCTAATTGATTAAAATAAATTGAAAACGAACAATTTTATGCTTAAAAAAATATAAACTGAACAAAGCTCGCTTGATTTATATTGAAAATATTTTCTACCGAATTAAATTAAAAATTACAGCTACATTCCCAATGGACGCTACAGCCATCAGTATAGAGTAAATTGAAATCACCAAAGTTCTCTGTCTTTCCAGTTCTATATGAGGGCGTCTTCAAATTCGGTGCTAATTAGTTCCTCCAGCTCAAACACCTCTGATGAGTTCAGTTTGAGTTAGGGAAAACCAAAAAAAAAATTGGATTTCACTGCAGTCTTATCGTTGTTATTACTAGTAAATTAAGCCAAGCAAACAAATGTCAACAGCTTAAAACCTGATGCGCAACTGAATAAAGCGATTGCAATAACTACTTATTTGAGCAACGATTGACGTTCGACTCGGTTAAGGTTATGCGAACACAAGCTCTTCCCCATTTAGCTTACTGATCTGCTTATTTATCTCTCCAAGTTGAAGCTTGAAATCATTAAATTTAGTTACTTAGCCTGTGTTTCAGTTTGAGAGTACGCATTTGAATAGACTTTGAATGCCGTTATGGAAATGAATGATAATGATGTGTTTGTGCTTGTTGAATGAGTTTGACTGAAGTTTTCTGATTATAAGGTCCAATTATTTCTTTTTACGAGATGATTCTTGAGTTTGTAAATGAGAGTTTGACTATTTTGTTAAATTGTAGTAGCAATTATACCAGACCTAACAGACAATTACCTCGTAGCAACACGTCAGTTTAAACAACGTCCTGCACTCCACAGAAATTCATTATTCGCCACCAGCTTGTCTGCGTGGTCGTATTACGTTCAAAAGACAGTAAAAATTCCAAACTCAAAAGATGTCAACAGTTGGCTCAGCATATCAACCGACATTAAGCTACCAAGTTGATCCATTACTCAACATCTCTGCTCTCATTGACCTGCCCACGAATTGCCTCACTCATGTCGTTGATACAGATGGCCAGAGCACGGATATGTATGTACCAAACTAGTCGAAAATATGTATGTAAATATGTGCCGGAAATCTTGAAAATATGTACTGTAATATGTACCAAATTTTCGGGATTATTTGTTTAAATTTGAAGTTTTAAGCTTCAATTTTCAATATCCCATGCCTTTTCTCACGTTGATCGTTGGTTTTAAGCCAAAAACGAGCTTCACACGCAAATAAGCGCATTAAATCAGAGCAATATGATACATTTGAGTATCAAAATCAACATAAAGTAAATTACGTCTTAAATTAGGGTCCATTCTGACAAATATTAACTTGAAACTGGAGCAAACTTTGGAGCTATTTGTCAATTATAAAAATTTTATCGATTAATTTTTTGGTTTATGTATTTTTTTCCGAAATATGTGCCTTTTAGAGGCAAAAAGGCCAGAATATGTACCAAATATGTATGACATCCTAAAATATGTAGGTACATATGTTTATGTAAAATTTTCTGAAATATGTGCAAATATGTAAAATCAGGTATAGCTCAATCGACTCTACTTTCTATGAAACGTCAAAAACCAAGACCTTAGAGTCGTACCTTGCACCCAGAAAAATATGTATTTACATAGAAATCCGGGCTCTGCAGATGGCGTATTCCACCTGACAACGCACCAAAGTCCCATTGTTTTGTCCGATAAAAGAGGAATTTTAAACTCAAGTTTCTCGTACCAAACCGCTTTTGCTGGAGTCAGATCCCCTCGATGTCTGCTCACCATAGCATCTTTTTTCTGTTCTTGGACGTACAATTTCGAAAATCTCCTCAAGTACATCATTCATTCCCGCTACGACACTCACTTAACATCAACTGTTCCGGCCCAGAATACAGCTACAATTCATCCGAGCTACTTTATAATATTCAGTGATCCGAGTAATCCTCCTCCTGATGACATATATTCGGAAATTGCGGGACAAATCAAAGTTTATTGCATTTACTTTCCGTTATTCTTGTCTCGACAGTGGATCCAGGATAGGACAACATCTAGGGGAATTATATTCGGAAATGTTATGCAGACAGCCTTTTTCGGTGGCTTGATGTTTAACTGTTCTGCATTAGAATCATGTGGAAATGAAATAGAACAAAAGATAGAAGTTGCTGCAGATTTACTCAGTTCTTCTTTTGACTATTCAGACACTGGCAGTAAAACTAAAGTTGGACATCCATTTGAAAGAGGGATGCAGTCTGGGATAACCGACGGAATGGCCAATTTTATTTCAGGACCACCAAGCCAACGCTTGAATCGTCAACAAATATGCTACCCAATCTTTAAGGAAAGCATCCCAGAACATATATTCACGCCTGTTGAACTAGTTCCAACAGGCAGAACCCCAGTGGTGAAGTTTATTACGACGGCGGGAGTGTTTACACCGAAATCATCGTATCAAGTCTACTTTTCACCATTCATGCCATGGCTAGCTATTCTGGTATCTGCGGTGTTCGTTTTCACAACGATGAGCGCTGTCTTTCGAATGGAAGAAACGCAAGGAGAAGCTGAGATTCGGCTGTATAGCTTGACTGTAGAGTTGGTAACTTGGGTCTTGGCTTCATCGGTTGGTCAGTATGAACACTCAGATATCCCGCAGATCTGTGGGCGTTTGCGTGAAGAAGTCAAATGGGTTGTTGTGCCTGTCATTGCTTCATGGTTTATTCTGCAAATGTTCCTTGTCAACGTGTATTCAGCCATTTTGAACTCGGATGCAACGAGAAGTTTTTACTACCTAACAAACTATACCGAATTTCACCAACTCCCTCTTGATGTGGACACGTTTATTCTAGTCAATGAGTCTTATATGCGACAGTATGAAGCACGATATAAACGCAGTCTTAAAGGAATAAGATCCAGAATTGCATTTTGCTTTTTGCACGACTATGTCCCGGCCGCCTGTGCAATCCATAGCTCTTTGACCAAGGCTTATATCCGACTATCGCGGCCTACTGACAAAAGTATCACAATTTCTGTGAGGGACCCGGCGGGTATCACCCTACAGCAACATTTGGAAGATAAGCTGGTTAGACTCAAAATGCTACGTATCCAAACAGAATTTGTAAGCGCAAATACAGAGTCCCTTACTCGAATCCTTGTTCAGACAGAGAAGCCGCGGGTGTTTTTCATGTATGACCACGACTTTCAAAAATACTGGAAGCTCTTTGTCGAAGTCATGAAAAACCATCCGGAAGTAAAGGTGGCGAATAACTTCGACAGTAGTGATGAATCATTTCTCTCACAGCCCGTTGCAATGGAATTCACAGGCGCAGGCGGTTTGCGCCAAACACACAAGAGCTCACCTGTAGCCCGCATGAAACTTTTGTTAAGCTCAGGAATTTATGGCTTGTGGCACAAATGGCACCTCATCAAGTTTACTGATGGGGGACTACAGCAAGACTTAAACAAGGTTTCTCAACAGAACAAGGTGGATCCTTTATCCTTTGACAATTCCGGGACGTCGTGGGTTTTTCAAGCTCAGGCATGGGTTTGGTTGGTGGCTACTGGGATATTTGTTGGTGAAATGATTTTCGGATTACTGAGCTGGAAAACCATTCAGCAGCCTTCAACTGTACAATAAACGATGTCAATGTTTGAACTATAAAAGAAATTCAATATGTTTAGCCGAAATAGTATAACTTGAGCCTACAAACCGTATTCAAACTTACTGTTACAATTTTTCAGTTCGATCGACCCAATATAAGAATAAATAGGTGAATCGATCGCAAGTTCAACTAAACATCATCAAAGCTCTTTAATGAACCCATAGAAATTGAAAGCCAGTCCTACGTGAAATCTGTTGTTTCAAGCCCACATTAAATAGCTTTTTGGCTTTGCAGGGGAATGCAAAATTTCTGTATTTATTGTTACTTCGTTTGTTTAAAAAATTTCCATAAAACCATACGTAACGCTTCATTACAAATAAGAGCTGCCCTATCTAGTTAAGTGGAAGTAGACCAAAAGAAAACTCGATAGAAATCAATAATAGTGTACTTAAACGCTGATCGACTTTTGTAAAATTGCTAACAAAAGTTCGTTAGTCCGCCATAGAACTGCGTCCTAACGCAAGGGCAAAGCATTTTACTGCTTAATTTTTTCTATGTCAGCTACTGCTAAACCTAGTCTTGGCCATGCTAGCTCAAAAGCAACTAAAAGTTTCATTTTTCACATTTAAAGTCTTTACAAAAATAGAATTTTATCCATTCACTTTGGATTTGAAATCGGGGGAAATCCGGGTTGAAAATTCGATTGTAAAATGGTGCATTTGGTGGATTCTTTTAGGACTTACGATGTTTCGTGCACTATTGGGGACAGCAAAAATCTTGTTTATAGTTGCATTCCATGCGAAAATCCCCATTAAAGAGCTTCCTTTGATAGTGAACCAACTGTTATACTGGATTGTTTCAATTTTTTGTTTGTCAACAACTTGCAAGTGACAGTGAGTATTTTCAACTGTCTTCTGCAAAGTAAGTCTAGCTAAAAGCGACCAGCTGACCATTCGAATTTGAATGTAACAATGTTTAGAAAAAATGCTAAAACTCACAAAACTGAATTACAGAATCAGCCAAAAGGACAACTTGGAGTAATGTCACACTTCAGGAGAGAGTCGTTCTCATTGTTTTACCTACAAACATAATTCTGCTACCATTGACCTACACCATAGTTATTGCATTAAGGCCCACAGCACTCTACAACCTCTATTCTGCTTTAAATGATTCTTGGCAAACAAAACCAGTCCTGATTACGATTGCAGCAGTAGAAGGATTTCTCGGACTGTATCTGTGGTCTATCGTTACTTTCCATGCACATAACATGGTCTTTTTTTTCAAAAATGCATTTAGAATTTAGAGAACATTTTCAATACTTTCAAACGCAAGTTGGTCTTACAAGTTATATTTTTACTGTGAAGCTTACTCATTATTTTTCCATAGTGTTTGTCAGCGCTCGTATGGCTGAGCCCGAAAAATATCTGAGAGAGACTTTATGAAAATAAACACCCGGGAGATAGACTGAATGTTGGGTTGTAATTTCCGGCAGGAATAATTTTAATTTCTATACTGGTCCGACTGGACATAATAACTAGACTTGACAATATCTATCTGACACACACACTTTACAACTTTCTCTCTCTGAGTATAAAACCCAACCATGTTACCTTGTGCGCTCGCAGGTCCCTTTATAGAGAGTCATGGCGTCCACAGCAAGGCGTCTCATTGGCTGTGCACTGAGCCAATGAAATCGTCGTTTCTTCGACGATTTCCGACGAAACGAAAACATGGTGACTAGTCTACTATACAAACGTTGACTCGGACTATACAATGAGCAACGTTTCAGACTCGACGAACACAAAATGAGGTCACACGAACGTTTATAAAATTTACATCGTCTGCGCGCAGGCAGATCACAACATGGCGACCATCATCATCATGAAATTAAATTATTTTATTTACAAAGGATTATTATTTTCTTCCTCATCTTCTACGGCGGCAACATACATATTTCGGGAATTTCGAGTACATACATATCCGCGCTCTGATTTTGTGCTTTGTTTGTGACATTTGGTTGCAATTGATACTGTTATCACATTCGCAGCCAATTCCAGCGGTACCTTCTTTGTTTTAAGTTCGATGGGCAACGCGCTACAAGGGTTTTTAGTAGTAAAGTGTCGGTAACTTTGGAATAAAAATTTTGCAGACATCAAGCAAATTTATGGGTATGGCACGCCATACCTGCCATACCCGGTTCCGGCGCCACTGACTAAAACCCACTGGTTGGCTTTCGTTGTATACAACACTTATTCAACAGGTCGATTTTTGCTTGAAAATTTCTCGATAAACACATTTTTAGTAGTTATTTCAACCAAATTTATTTGTATGGGTCAACGGGTCGAACGGTAAAAGACCCAGACCCGTTTGAAGACCCGAGGTTCGGGTCTGCAATTCTTGAGACCCATATGCGACCCATTCAGTTTGGGTCTTCAAACTTTGGGACCCAAACCTCGACCCAGACCCGGACCCACACCCGTTAACCCGAAAGACCCGGGGACCCATTTGCGGGTCTACTTCAGAAGATGTCCTGGTCTCTCTGTCACTCTAAGAACGGATGATGCTGAAGTGTTTCAAGGTGAATTTTATAATTTTACTTTGACTAATATTTTTTTTAATCGAAACTTAATGTAATGTGTTTTAATTTCTAGCTCTGAACGACATGAAGCCGTACGCATGTGTTGAGCTTTGCTCGTCACTTGTCAGGGGCCCACGTAATTGATTTATCACTTTTCTGTCGGTTAGTGTAAACCAGTAGCCCTGCTTGGACACCATTAAATTTAGATTTATTTTCAGAATTATTTCTTGCGATTAAAATGCTGGTTTGGTTCTCAAGATACGACTATTACAGTTGCTATATTAACTATTTTACTGTATTGTATTACTTAACTGGCGGTTGTACTGTAGAAGAGTGATCTTGGCGTGCAGAGCTAATTGAATTGTAGATTATGGTTTCAGTTAGTAGACAGTTTAACCAAATCAACGTAACGCGCGTAAACGTTGAAAATTCCTATGGCAACCCATGTTAAAATTATGTTTACGATAACGTTTATATTCCTACGTCGTAGCGAGCAAACTGACTAGTACTACAGGACTTCGCTATAATTTTCATATTATTCTTATGTAATTTTTTCATTTTTAAATAAAGACGATCTGGATACCGGACATGATAAAAGTCTTGTGAGGACGTTTCCGAGTAGTGTGGACGGTCATCCATGCCACACAAGAAAATATTAAATCGCTATGAGCTCTTGCTGAATGAGACGTCGTCCTGTCTTCAAGTCCAATAGTTGCATTCAGAAATTTTTTATTGCACCCGCAAGTAATGGATGCCTCCATAATTATAATGATTAAAAATAAATCAATTCAAGCGTAAAAGTCTTCAAATTCATGCAGGTCTCCAAGCGTGTGGTCGCAAAGGACTTTTTCGCTTTTAATAAATCATTCCGCGCCAAATTTAAAAAATGTAAAACTTAAATAGCACAAATTATTAGCTCACGGATGGCAAGTACGTACCAAGTGAGACTTATGGATTTAAGTCTGAATCCGCCTGCTTGCCAACTACAGATTCAATCCAAGGAGTGTAGTATGACATTTTAAGGAAAAATTCCATACCGTCTCCATCAGTGATACAATTCTCATCAAGTCCCCATATATTTCTCACGCCGCAGACATATTGTTTACCGTCCTTATTGCAAACCAAAGCACCACCATCGTCTCCCAAACATAAGCCTTGCTTGGTTCCATCAGCAGGTACAGCACAAATGAATCGTTGGGAGTAATTATAATTCGGGTCAAAATCCCCGGCCCCACTTTGCAGAAAGTCATCGATAAATTCCTTGCACTTTGGCTCGAAAGGAACTATTGTGAGCTCAATTTTCTGCAACTTTGTAATCTGACCTTGTTTATTCTTGAAAGGTTCATTACCCGCAGTAGTGAAGCTTTCGTTGGTGAAGCCCCATCCAGCAAATATTGCTTTTCCTGTGGGCACAAATTGAGTGGAAATACGTACATGAGAAGTATGAATTAACTTAAATTGAATAAAATGCATTACCTTCAAACTCCATGCCTGGCTGG
>JAQIWI010002850.1:0-11308 GCA_034698825.1 Deuterosminthurus bicinctus | reverse complement strand
GCTCTTGACTGGAAATTTAAACAAACTTGCACAGGTTCCATTACGTTTCAATCTCTATTTTTATTATTAAACTTGTGGTTGATATTGCATTTGTAAATTTGCCATTACAATTTTTTCAGCACTCTGAAACTTTGAATCATTAACCCTTGTGCACAACATCTTGAACGTGGAGCATTTCAGCGGCGTTGGGCATCAGATAAGCGTTCTCCTCCACCTAAAGGATAATGATGATTACCATCAACAGAATAGTATAAAATAAGGAACAAGTTCCTGCCGGTCCAAGTGATAAGCGCATGCCCACACAACTCACATCGTCCGAGAAGAAGCCCATCAGAATCAGACAGCGTATCACAGTTGAGCACAGATTGCATTTGACCATCAGCTCCATTAACAATATTGCAAACGGCTCTGACAGCAACCTCTTGAACCTAAATTTTTTTAAATATTGATTAGGAGAAGAAAGTGACAAACAAAAACAAACGAACTGGCCAAAGTGTTGTTCATCAATTTTACCTCCTTTTTACCATGATTTCGTAACTGAACTAGTTTGGGAAGAACTCCGCTGTCAATGACCATTTGGATTTGCTCCTTTCCACCGTCAGTCAACAACTTTAAAGTCCATACACTGACGAACAGCACCTACCAAAAGTTTACATCCATATTCTTCAAGCCACATAACGACAACTCGGCTCGTGCAAATACATAATACTTTTGTGTATTACTGTAAACAACTTACAACAGGATCGTTATGGTGTACGAGGACATTCAATGTGGGCAGGATCTCTCGCACGGTTTCAGGTGTTAGGGGCTTACCCCAGTGAAGGCAAAGAATACAGATAACAGATGCCACTGCGCGTAGGAAGGTTATCGGGGTATCAGGCTGAATGCAGTTCAACAATGGAGCTACGACTCCCAGGTTTATCACGCAATCTCTTAGTTGTGGTCCTTTGAGGATAATGCTCCCTGTTAAAAATTAATACCAAAAAGCTTGTTGAGTGTTGACTGTGATAAAAAGAATGGTGCAATATCACTCATGGTCTTCAAAGCGGCGCTTACCAAGTGCAAAAAGAGCCTTTTCACGGACATTCTGGTGCTCCGAGGTAAGAAGTCCACGAAAGTGCGGAACCGCTCCGGCTTGTGCGAATGCGTCAAACTGAAGAGCTGGACTGTGGTTGATGACAAATTTATTATTGATTCGGGATCCAATTGTAAAAACATAGGAGTAATTACTGAAATGGCAACTTACTTTGGTGAACTTAAACAGTCGACAAGTGAAGGCAAAATATTGCAACTAGTAGTGAGGACGTCGATTGGCGGATTGTGACCGGATGAGGTTAACAATTTACGCACTGAATTAAGAGCGTCGTACTGAATCTGAGGATCAGTGGATGTCCCTGCATTTACAAGTTGAACCAAATTTGGCTGGACCTAACAAAGAAAAATTCAGGGTTATGAGCAAAAATTTACCAAAGTTAAATGCTCCTAAACGGAGTTTGAAAATAATGAAATTTATAAAAGAATTCTGTCTGATTTTTGTACAAACAACTATCCACAGTTTGAGACTTTTAAGTTGAGTTGTAGTAACTTTAAAATAAGTTTAATTTTACCTGCTGAAAAATTTTGTAATTCCCGTCGAACAGTGCACTCTTCAGAATCAGATCAGCTTTGCGCACAGCCGTTATTAATCTTTGCGCCATTTTAAGGTACTTTTCAGAGATCTAATAGCAATATTTCAAAAGCTTATATATTCTGTTCTCTTCCAGTTGCTACTGCTAACTGATCACCTTGACCATGCTCTCAAAGGTTTTTTCAGAGTGTCAAATTGGATGATGCAATAAATTACAGTCACAGTCTACCCCAGCTAAGAGACCGAGCTCCTGATGGGTCCCTTAATCTCTCAAAAGTACTGCACTATCTCATCCCTTACGGATGCCTTGCACGAAGGAGTGTCGACGTGGCAGAGCCAATGAACGATAATGTTGTGGCTGTACGCCAAGCTGTAGAAATCTGTAAATTACCTCAGTTGGTTTTCATACCTAGAAAGTCTTCCATTATTTATTGTGTGTTTGTTGCGCCTGCGTATGAATGTGATGATCAGAGCCCGGATTCCTATGTAAATACATATTTTTCTGGGTGATAGGTACGACTCTGAGGTCTTGGGTTTTGACGTTTCATAATAAGTAGAGTCGATTGAGCTATACTTGATTTTACATATTTGCGCATATTTCAGAAAATTTTACATAAACATATGTACCTACATATTTTAGGATTTCATACATATTTGGTACATATTCTGAACTTTTCACCTGTAAAAATCACATATTTTGGGAAAAAATACATAAACCAAAAAATAAATTGATAAAATTTAAGACTTGACAAATAGCTCAGAAGTTTGCTCCAGTTTTGAGTTAATATTTGTCAGAATGGATCCTCATTTAAAAAGTAATTTATTTTATATTGATTTTCTGATTCTTGAATGTTTCATATTGCTCTCATTAAATCCACTAATTTGCCTGCCAAGCTTGTTTTTTGGGTTTAAACTTAAGACTTCCGTGAGAAAAGGCATTACATGTTGAAAATTTAAGTTTGAAGCTTCAAATTTCACGAAAAAATCGCGAAAATATGGTACATATTACAGTACATATTTTCAAGATTTTCGGCACATATTTACATACATATTTTCGACATTTTTGGTACATACATATCCGTGCTCTGGTGATGATAAAGATTCTTCGTGAGTACACCCACGTAAAGTTGCACAGTGCAAAATCCCATTCTTCAGTTCAAATTACTGGTTGGGTGAAGCAGAACAATCCTCAGCAGCAGAGCTGCAAATAAACTATGCAAAAAATGGGACTTGCTCTTCCCTTCGACTTCTCCGTTTCGAATTAAAATCGCAGCATTGCATGTTGAACTGCTGGAAAAAGAAAAGTACACGCGGCTTGTCACCGTCTTGCAATGTTCAGTCTTTAAAATTCAACATTTTTTTAATGTTTATGTCCTGCTAATTATTAAGATTCAGTGCATTTCACGGGAAGCACGCTAAACTCATATGAAACTGAATTGTGTTCTACTACTGTGACACAAAGTCTACGTACTGCGAGACAAATTCAGCAGGACTGGTTTTCAGTTGGGCTTGGCGTTATCTCCAAATTTCTTGAAGTGGCGTCAAAGTTCCACAACTAATCATCTCTCATTCCTACATCTCAGCACATCTTTATCAGATTCCACCATCCCTGACTTAATTTAAAACCAAAACAATTGATCAAGGACGACAAAAAAAACCTACCAAAACCCTCGAGCACTCGACATGAGCATTTTGCTAATTCAGTCTTATACTTATACCTCATGGCCGCACATAAGGTAATTTAACTTGCATAACCGACTTATAATTCTGATGTCAGCCTTACATTAAAATGATGATAGCGGTACAGCCATTTGCGCATGCATTAGTTTTTTTTATAACGATGGATAACTAGAGATAAAGAACGGCTGTAGTCACTGTCGCGCATGTGCAATCTGTAGCAAAGTTTATGTTGGACCAACGGTGCTGCAAATGCTGTTATTAGGTAGCTGTTCAATGGACTGTTACCAGATCGAGATCAATTTAAGAAAGCGGACACCAAAATGAATTCTAACGCGAATAATGGCATGGACTTTCGTAGGCTGCATGGTACTGGCACGTCTGACAAGTGTTGTCAAAGATGTTGTCTTTGGCTGTTGTCGAACCCGAACTTATGCATAGACGGCACTGACACCTACACTTACCCACTCAGTCCTGCTTAAGTTTCTGTACAACAGTTTGGATATTATAAGCTTTGCTTCTCAGGTTGACACAGCGTTAGAATCACGGCAGTGTACCAATTACCAATTCCTGCAATACATACGTTTCAAGTAACCCTTCACTCGAGTCCCAATCCTGTTTTTCTTACTTCGGAAAGAAAGCGCCCGGAAAGGTTTCAACTATTATTCGATATAATGACTGCAATGCTACACTTCAGACTTGTCAATGCCACTCAAGTGGTAGTTTCAAAAGCTACCTAAATCCAAAAACCATGGAATGTCATTTATTGTATCCAGCTATAGGGGACATGCTTGTAATTCTACCAGAAGCTACGAATTGAACAAAGCATTTTTCACACTCCTGCGATCTACATTGGACCAAACAACGAATGATCGTGAGGTGAACGCTGCTTTGAAACCGGTCTACGATGGTTATATGAATTACCGACGGTACGGGACTCCCACAACAATTGATTTGAAACAATTTTATTAATTGTTAAATGGCACTTTAAATTCCATTGGATGAAAAAATTTAATTGGGAAAAAATGCGACAGAAAACATGGACCAGTTATGGAAATGAAGTTTGATTCTTTGAACCAAAATGTATGCTTAACCAAAGGTAATAAATTAAAGCATTTGAACAATCTAAAAATTCATAGCAAACCAACGCTAAGATATCTCCAACAGTTTACGATACGAAAATTATAAGTTGGGCCTAAATTATCCCAAGAATTCCATTGGAGTATTTTGCAGCTTCGATTGGATGTTCCTGACAAAATTCTGCAAGGATCTTTTGACCTTCAAGAGAGCACATGGCGTCCTTTTTCCTGCCAAAGATACAAAACAAGTCTGAGTATAATAACTATTATAGTTGTAGAAGTTGAATTATTGAAGTTGTAGCATGTGTAAAGCCAGAATTGAATAGACGATTCGACTAACTTGAAAGCAATTTGGAGAGCCCTGAATTGTAAATCCGAGATTTTCAACTGGCAGCCTTTAAGGTACATGGAAAGTACAGAAGAGACACTGTGGTCTGTGGAACGCAAGCGAACGAGATGCTGAACACATTGGTTGGTTACACCCGCAACCTGAAACTCTTCTGCAAGGTCCAGCACATCAAATATGAGCTGATAATCATTGGACAATTCGCCCTGGTTCTGCTTCTCGTACATCATGGAGAGAAAAACACTCATTGGTTTGGCCTGGACATGAGCAAAGTTCAGCTCGTATGGTGGTCCAGTTAACTTGGTCAAAGCTTCGTCTAACACGGAGCTTTGCACTGAAAATTCATTAACAGTTGAGAGTAGAATAATTATTGAGTTAACTTTGACTTGTAACGCTGAAAAAAATTACCTCCAAGTACGCATCGATGAGCTTTAAAAGTATCAGACAATGTCGGTCCAACTTTGATGTCCAAGTCGGCATGAATTTCGTCCATTCGCATTCTTTTAAGCCATGGCTCCTCCAGTCTCGTATCCTTTCTTGGTTCCAACTCTTTTGGTCCGCCACGACAATTAAACACATAAGTGCGACTTTCATGTCTCTTCCGAAGGCCTCGCACGTGAAGTTCCATGCTCATCTCCATCTGAAGGCCTGAGAGCTGTCCAACGGAAGTCTTGTCAAAGTAGGGCTCAAGGTCAGCAAGCTCACAGAAATTCCCGTTTGTCACACTCGCAATGTGCTCGTCGTAACGATGCTCAAAATCTAAGCAAACGTCCTTCCCTTCCATATGAATTGCTATAATCAACAAAATTCATTGTTAACCAACAATTCCCTTACCTTCAAAAGATTTTGAATGGACCCAATAAAATCACCAACCTTTGAACAGCTCAGCCTTCTCATTTCGAAACTTCATGCTGATTGTGCAACTTTGAAACTTGAAACGGTCGTAAAATGGAACACTCTGAGACTTGAGAAGGCAGACAGTGAGCGAGGCAACATCATCAATAAAATTAATTCCAAATTTCCTTAACGTTCAAGATGTATTCAAATTACACTTGGATTCCTCAATAATTTTGATAAAAATTTTTAAAATTCAACTGCCTTACATTTTGAAAAATCGCATTCCGTCCCATTTGATGAAAATGGATCCTGTGAGCCCTTTCTTCTCATGACTGCCAGATTTGATGGGTCGACTGACCAGCCTCACCAATGATTTCACCGTCATCACCTTCAACTATAATCCAAAAGCCAAAAAAATCTTGAAATTCAATAAATAAATCAATGAATAAAAAATTAGTTGTAAATTTTCCTTTTCCTTACCATTTCAGCTCCTTTGGGCTCACTTTCAACGGCATTCTCAAAGGAGCCTTTCACTTCTCTCCACGGATTTGTATGATTTAGCTCGCCAAAACCAGCCGAATTTTGACTCTCATTTTCTTCACCACTTGAAGACGAACCGTAGTAAAAGCCTCGATTTAATTCCCTTTGAAATCTTCTGACTTGAACCGAATAACGAGGATGATAAATGAGTTGTTCTCTAGCGGCTTCTTGGCTCATGTCACAGTTTCAAGTTTTATGGGATCACGGAGTATTAATTTAGGGTTTTATGATAAAAAAACTGGGAAAATAATAAAGTTGTGATTAATTTTGTCGGTGGAGTGAAAACTGACAAGCGAGCGGCTGTCAAACTGGAAAACGAATGACTGAGCAGTCGACATGCGAAAATCTCGGCGGCTTCTCTTCAGTGCGTTGCTTTGCGCAGACGCAGCTGGCCTTTGCAAATGGCCGCCATAAGCTGCAAGCTAAAAATTCCAATGACCTTTGCAGAATTAAATTAAATATTTAGCAAAGGTCATTTGCATCATTTATGTGACCCAAAAAATGCTTTGATTCAGGGCGACCCAAAAAATGCTTTGATTCAGGCGACCCAAAAAATGCTTTGATTCAGGCGACCCAAAAAATGCTTTGATTCAGGCGACCCAAAAAATGCTTTGATTCAGGCGACCCAAATTATGTTTTATTCAGGCGACCTAAATGATGCTTTTTTCATAGAGCCAATTATTTTATTTGGCAAATTTTACTATGCCTTCTTAGCCTGTGAATTATGCTCATTTTATACTCTCAATTTAAACATATTTTGAGGCCTAATAAATGGAGACAAACTAAAGTTTTGAAGTAGCTCAAGCAGTAATTTGGATTCAAAACTGTGATAGTTACTTACAAAACTGTGAAACCCAAATTATGCTTTTGAACAGGCGACTTTAAATATTCTTTTACTCGGGTGCATATCCTGGAAAAGCAATAATGCCTGAAGTTGTAGTACAGGTTTGCCGTCAGCCAGTTAGCTATAGATAAAATAGATCGGGTCTCCCAGTATATACAAACGGGAAGATCAATTTTTCAATTTTGGGTCCTTTTTTCTCAGAGAAGGAGTGAGATTTTAAGGTCGGGGTTTCCAGAAATGAAATCTACACAAAATTTCTCAGGGGGGGGCCTGAAGAGATCTTGGCTCTAGCTCTTACCGTTTAGTCGCTAGAGGTCAACGAAGAAAATATCAAAGGTCAAGTTCTGTATGTGACCCAATGTTTTCTTCGTTGACCTCTAGCGACCAAACGGTAAGAGCTAGAGCCGAGATCTCTTCGGGCCCCCCCTGAGAAATTTTGCGTAGATTTCATTTCTGGAAACCCCGACCAAGCGGACAGCACAAATGATTCTTTGACGAGTTTTTTGAAAACTCTGGTGTCACTAGCACCAAACCTACAGGAATTAAACTTTAATGACGAGATTCACTTCCAGGAAAATGTACTGGAAGGAAGCACGAGGAAGAACGAGTCTGTGAAAGCCTCATCGGCTCTCTCAAGGCAAAAGCAATTGAAATATGCACTCACAAGGATTTTGACCTTGAAGCGGAACTACTGGACAGGGTCGTCCCAATGGTGCTTCAAGCACCACAAACTTCGCTAAAGACTTTGCGGATGGACTTACTCTTTGCTGTGCCTTTAATGTGCTACAAAATCTTTTTAGAAAATGTGACAAAATTAGAGATCAGGATGCGCAGTGACGCACTGGAAAGGATGCCGTCGCATATTATGAAACTTTTGAAGGGCTTTGATTTTACTCGTGTGTTCCCAAAGCTGGAGGAAGTTGAAGTTGTCAACAGATCGGTCGGTTTCCCATACACCCTAATTAGTTCCTTCGTTGAGAAAGCGAATTCGATGTTGGATAAAGCTTTGCTGGACCCGGCTGCCAAAATCAAAGATCTGACATTGACTGAACGCGCTTGGGATTCTGCGCTCCCGTTCTGGGCTCAGGCGTTTCCTCAAGTCAAAAAACTTTCAGTACACACACAAGGAGGGAACTTCTCTGGATTTCCATTTACACCTCTGTGGGAACAGTTCGTAAACTTAGAGGAGCTTTCCTTCAGAAGCTTTCATTGGGACTTGCCCATGACTGTAAATGTGGACAGCGTCTTTTGTGGAATATTTCCTGAGGAAGTTATTGAACTGATGGAGAAGAATGACGAGTACTTGAAGGCTGTGAATATAGTTCCAGTTATACCATCCATTACGTGCATGAAGGGTGAGTGAGCCTATAAAAGTCAAAATCACAAATGGTTGTGGAATTGACTTGAAAACTTTTGCAGGCCTGAGGACCTTTACATTGGATTTCATAGTACCCTACAGTTCTTCTGGGGGCCGTGTGGAACTGAAACCTTGTCCTACGTTCTTGTTTTCTAAAGTCACGGGGTTGACATGCTTTTCGAGGTGCCCACACCTTCCTGTGACAATCGAAGCTGACTCATATTCTGCACAAGGTGCATACTTTTAAATTTTATTCTGCATCCGTAGCACATTGTATGGTTCTGATGATTTAAAAAAAAAGGCACATACCGAGTTCAAGACACACGGCGGTAGATAATTATTACTAGCTGGATCAATAGTAAAAAGGTTCCGGTGACACTGAGTCACATGGAACCTTACGTTTCTTTCGCCATTAAACCCCCGGCTGAGCAGAGGTACAGCGATACTAGAAAGAGAAAGCGATGCTGATAATTTGCAATGTCTGACCGAACTATTTACATCTGATTATAGCTTTTTACAAATTTGGATATTATATTAAAACGTGACTATTTTTATTTATATTACAAAAAAATCTTGTGTTCACAGCTGTTGGAATTTTTCGGCGCCGGTTCGGCCTGCATACTCTGTCCAGTTCAACGAATCTCATATTGTGGAAAGGACTATCACATCTCAACGGTGGAACATGCGGATCCCTTATGCATCCGACTTCTTAATCAATTATCCGCCATCTACTACGGACGAGTCAATCATGAATGGGCAGTACTAGTCGATTAAATTAAAAAAACCCACACGTAGAGATCTTTTGACGTAAATGGTCCATCCAACTGGCAGTCAACTCTCAATACGGACACTCAAGTCAGCTATACTCACAGAGAAACCAACGGAGCCGTTTATAGGCAGCCATTGTTGTTGTTGTAGCCATGAGACATTGTTGAACAGTTGGATTCAGGACGAGGAAGAGGAGCATTGAAATTTATTCTTGCTCAAAAAAATATGCAATCTTTATAATAATTGGTTATTTTTTTTAGACAGCAAGCTGTTATATAAGAATTAGTTCCAGTTCAAAGTGGATTTGATAGGAGAAAGAATGGCTTCGCACTTGTTTCACACGACGGCACAAGAGATACTTTTTATTAGATTTAGTTTAGCAGCGCAGTCAATCACAATGTCCTGGCAACTATTAGAGTACGTAAATGGATGCTCAAACATTTTAGACAGCTACTTATAACGGACTGAGAAGAGAAAATTCATGTGCCATTAATTAATTATTATTATATTATTTGGTTTTCTTTCTTATAATGCTGGAGGACAATGGACATTTTTGGGTTGAATACTCGTTAATTATTTTAGTAATCCGTAGCTTGCCCTTGGTCATGCTGCCATGACAATGGGGTCGTTGTGATCGCCATACATTGAGGAAAAGCCATAAGGATTGTACTTATTTATCTTTATAATCATAATCGGAAGAAGAGGAAGAATATTGCTATATATATATATATGTAACGCTTAAGACTTAATAATGATGCCATTTACTATCTATAGTGAAGTCTCTGTAGAGAAGTTGGTGGATGCGTTGTTGAATATTTGCTCAAGATATGAAAGCATTGGGTAATGTGATATATTGTTGCAAAAATGTCATACTATAATGTATGGTTACGTCTTCAGGTGCTATAGGAAACGACTGATGACGGCTGTTGTCCTAAATTATGTCACATATAAATCAGTATATAAGTTTTTTAAAAAAAAAAAAGTAATCAATCATGTGAAACTAGAAGGGATCTGACTCTTCGTCACTACTGTGGTGGCATATAGATGTAATTTTTCCAATGCTTGTGGGCACTTTGATGGGAATAAGTTACAATAATGCAATTGTCAACTATAGTAATGCAATTGTCAACTATTATGTAGTAATGCAACTGTGAAAAGCTGCAAAGGATCGGTGTAGGTATCAGTATTTTGTAGCTGAATTTGTGATTAATATATGAGGCCCCTATGTCTCTCTAACAATGCGCAACAATAGCAATAATAATTATTAGTGCACATTACAGTGATTTTCGTTGTCACACAAAAATAAAGCATCATCTGACTTGAAAAAAAAGAAACTGGAAATGTAGACACACTTGGAAGGGTGTGAGAAATAATGGAATAATGATGACAATACTTTTATATATTAGTTTATAAGTCGTTAATATTATTATCAAGCTCACTGTTCCATACAAATATGCTGCATTAAATTGTTACAATATTGCAAAAAGGGAGGGTTAAAAAATCTTTCCTGTTCAACTAACAATAATTCCGTCATCATTTTTAGCCTTTTTTGGTCGTCATTGTCGTATCGTTTAGCTTGAGATACTCGTTAGGAAATTTACAGGGTGTTGAATAAATTCTTATATATCTAATATATAAAATCTTCTATATGTTCTTATATATATAATAATGTGGAAATCTAAACGAGATCAATCCTCATATTATTATGCTCCAATTGTATTTTGAAGTTGGAATAAAAAAAAATGTATTTTGATAGAAACTTTCTCTGCACACTTCTACAGAGCACTTGGTAAGAAACTACGGGACGGGAGACGGGACCTTGACAAAAGAACAGTCAATACATCCGAATGGGCTTTTTCAACTTACAAAAAGAACAACAGCATTGGGGAACTTGGCCAGTCGGGATATCAGTTGACCTCTCCTTCTTCATGATCAATAGTCAAAACGTTCCGGTTTTACATACTCCTGAACGTGCATGAAAGCGTCATTCAGCACTGTGAAATATGATGCAACATATAAACATATATGTATTATATATAATACACAAAAACAATGTCAAAGTTACGTCCCCTCGATGTGGGTAGACATTCGCGAATGTATCGCTTCATTATTACCTTGCAAGTCAGTATCGCGTAAACGTGATGGTGGCCGGGGAACCTCGTACACGAATTTTGCCCGCAGATTCGGCATCATTTCCAACGCGTACACGAGTGAAACCATTGACATAAATGGA
>JAQIWI010002849.1:0-11309 GCA_034698825.1 Deuterosminthurus bicinctus | reverse complement strand
GAACGTTTGCTCTTAACAGGGACCAGGAATTCCGAAACTCTCTTTCAACAAATAATCTCAACTGATAAGCTTGGACTCAAAAAAAGTCTAAGCCATTGTGTTTATTCTAAAGACGGGATCGCGGCATATCTAGACGCCTGACTTTAATATTTACATCATTGCATTTTTGCATAAGAAAGACATCATCGTGATCCCCTCCTATAGCTTCACAAAGACAGGGCAGCTCAAAAATCCTGCAAGCCCTTTGATAATGTTGTAAATAAACAAGCTGACAACAACAAAATTCAAAATACCAATTAATTTTATTGACCTTGAGTGAACGATACAGATTAAAGTCTTCACGCAGCATTTCAACATTACATACATCAGGTTGAAAGAATATGATTGAATCGTACACGACGAGAATAATAATTACCAACAGTAGCGCACTTAGCAAAACTACAACCCCGTTCTAACCAACGGCAAACGATTTTTTCTACAAGTGAAAATTCAGAATTTTTTTCAAAGACTTTCATTAAACCCAGTAGATTGCGATTGCATGCATTTAACATTATTTACTAGACGCACCCCTCATTCTAACAACTCGTCAAATAAACGACAGATTAAAAAATGGAATAAAGATCAACAAAGATAGATACATGTTACACAATAGGAGCGGAATAATTAGCCACTCTTCTTACAGGAAGACATTCAAGCTGGCTGCACTCTGGATTAGAACCTTGATGGAGGGAAGAAAGCTAGAAATTTCAGCGAAATTCCCAGCAGTTACTAATTGGGTATGAATGCTCAGAGCCAGCTGGTAGTCTCTATTATTAAGTGCATTCACGATGCTATGCAATGAACTAAGGGTATTGGCACTAAGGGAACCTTCCCTCAATTTCTCCTTCATAATTTCCAACTTCCTAGCTACGTCTTCCAACTTGCGCTTGATTTGTGGAAGAGCAGCCACATTGTAGCACTCGGAACGAAGTTTCTCCAACACTTCCACCAAGTCCTTGTGTTCATCTGGAACCGGCCCTTTGGGTTGTGACTCCATAGCTTCTCGTGCCAGCGCTGCTGGTTCAGCTGCCTTAGGCGCTCCACCGGTGAGTCCCAATGAGGGAGATGGAGACGTTTGATTCATTGCTGATGGGGGACTGAAAGCTCCGGATGGCGGAGGTGAGAATACTTGTGGAGGAGGTTGTGGCTGAAGAGGAACTGAAGACGGGGTCAAAGGTTGCGAATCCCAAGGTGCTTGGGCACCAGAATCTGAGCCCTGAACTGAGGGTGGCCGCGGTCCCCCACTTGCAGATGATGGAGGCCTTGATAATCTCGCTCCAGCTGCGGGCAATCCAGCACTGGCTGGTGGTGGCATAAATGAATTTGGTCCACCTGGCATGGCAGGAGACATTGCACGTGGGGGGTTTGTTATCGCTGCCTGTCCCGCTAGTGGAGGAGGGGGAAAGGCACTACTTGTTGGTGGTCCGCCTAATAGTGGTGCACCCATGCTCCCTGCATGAGGTGGTGCAGAAGCTAAACCACCGGAAGGAGTCGCTGAAAGTCCTCTTCCTGGAGGCATGCCTGGTGCGAATCCTGTTCCTGGAGGAGGTCCTCCAGTGAATCCGCTTGAAGGTGGCGGACCTGCATTGAATCCACTTGATGGTGGTGGAGGACCTGGAGTGAATCCACTTGAAGGTGGTGGTCCAGCATTGAATCCACCAGAAGGTGGTGGTCCTGGAGCGAATCCTCCAGAAGGTGGTGGTCCTGGAGCGAATCCTCCAGAAGGTGGTGGACCTGGAGCAAATCCTCCAGACGGTGGTGGACCGGGAGTGAATCCAGTTGATGGTGGTGGACCAGGAGTGAATCCGCTTGAAGGTGGTGGACCAGGAGTGAATCCGCTTGAAGGTGGTGGACCAGGAGCGAATCCGCTTGAAGGTGGTGGACCAGGAGTGAATCCGCTTGAAGGTGGTGGGCCTGCATTGAATCCACTAGCAGATGGAGGACGTGGATTGAACGCACTAGCAGATGGAGGACCTGGATTGAATGCACTTGCAGATGGAGGTCCTGGTGTAAAAGTTGATGGCGGTGGGCCTCCTGGTAGCCCACCCGGCTGTGAATTAAAACCACCAAGTTGAGGAGGACCAGACAAGAAACTAGGTGGAGGGCCACCAGGTAATCCTGCTGACTGTTGCCCAAGACCACCCATTGAAGAGAATCCTGTACTCTGTCCGAAGCCACCGCCCATTTGTGGCGGGCCAGGTGTAAACGTCGGTGGCATTTGGCCCAAATTATTCGCAGGTGATGTGGACGCAGCAGCAGTTCGAGATAGAGGATTGATGCCACCTGGTCCTGATGTGAATCCAGCTTTCGGGGGCGGGCCAGGAGTAAAACCAGCAGTAGGAGGTGGACCGGGATTAAATCCACTGGCAGGAGGCGGTGGCTGGGCTGAATGGAAACCAGGCTGAGATGACTGACTTGGATTGTAGATGTTCCCACTTGGTGGTGGCATTCCAGGAGTGAAACTAGATACAGGCGGAGGAGCACCGAAACCACCACCCATTGGAGGTGGGCCACCACCTCCAGGCATCGGAGGAAGCCCAGTAGGCTGTCCAGTGATTGCAGATGGATTGTATAACTGTGGTGCTGGAGCAGAATGAGCCCCACTCGAGCTTCCAAGAGGAGGTCTTGAGGCGAAGGCTGAAGATGGATTCTGTGGTGGCGGTGCAGCCGAAGGCTGGAACATAGGAACTCCAGGACCTGGAGGTTTTGGTGGACCTGGAAATGAGTCTTGAGCTGGGACCGGACCCGAACCAAATATCGGATGAGTAATTGGTTCAACCCTTTCAACTGGCTTCGTTGCCTACCCAAATATAAACAAGTGGATTATATACAGATTCCTTTTACTTTGCACAAATACGACAACAAAACTGTAATAGCCATAAATTCACCTTTGCTTTGAGCAACGCAGGAGGATCATTCCATCCAGGAGCAGCACTTGAAACCGGTGGCAAAGGTAGACTGTTGGATGCTGGTTGTGGTGCTAGCGGTGCTGGAACTGACGGGGGTGGATTGAATTGTTGACTGCTACCATAACCATTGGCCAGATTAGTACTAGCTGCTGGCTGAAACAACGGTTGGCTAATACTCGATGTATACGATGGTCTTTTCTGAGTCGAAGAGGCCGGGCCACGATGAGTAGACCCTGACTCTGATGACTGGCGACTTCTAGGAACAACACCTCGAGGTCGCTGGTACTGGTAACCCAGAGCGTACTGAATTCTCTCACGAAGATTCACCATGGAGGGATCAGAAGAATCCACCAAGTATTTTAATGCCAGTTCCAATGATCCCTGAGATGCCAGAAGGGTGGCATACTCTACCATTTTTGAAGCCAATGGACCACTGGATAAAGTTTCTCGCTTGCCACGAGCTTCGGCTGATTTACGCAAAACTGTAATCTGTTCTACTAAGTCCTACAAAAAATTTCGGGTTGAAGTAATTTCAATTCGAAAAGCACTTCAATTTTTGCATGTTCAGCAGTCATATTTTAAAGTAAGCTTACCTGTAGCGAATCAGGCCCGGTGGAAGAACCCATATCTTTTACATTAGTCCAGCTATCAGCCAATCTATCCATATTTCCGCTGCATATGTAACAGACCATGGCGCTATTTTGCAAGTTCAAGTCGCTACTTGCCTCTAGTCTTTGACCGAGCGTACCTGAAAACCACATTTTTATTACGACTACGACTTCTTTAATTCACATTAACTGACAAGAAACTGCACGCACCAGCTAGCCAGCTGAAATCATTCTCATTGGTAACATAAGTTAAAAGAGTGGCTAGAGCTTGTTGCCAATTAGCCAAATCGCATCTTTCCACCAATCGCCTCCAATCTTGTGACACGACGACGCGTATCAGTTCTGTTGTCTCACTCTTGTGTTTCTGGGAATGCAATAATAAGAGCTCGGTTCATTTCAAAACATTCAATGATATCGGAATGACACAAAAATCATCATGGCACTGTGGTACACTTACATTTAAGTACTTGTCTTGCACTTTTTTTGTTAGCACTGGTCCGGCACTTGAGGCTAAGATGAAGGCTTCTGGCCACTGATTTTCTCGCATGCACAACTCCACCGCGTACTCCACGTTTCCAGATAGTAAAGCCTGATTTAGATGGCCTTCTGAATCTGTGATCCAACGTACAAAAATTACAAAATTTCTTCTCCACAATACTTACTCAAAGAAACTTACTGTCTTCAGTGTTAATTCGAATGATTCCTGGTGACTCTGCACGACTTGATTTCGTACCATCTTCATTTGCTTGATCTGTACTATTGAACTGATTACCGAAGCTATCCTACAAAGTGCAAAAAGCTTATTTAAACATACAATAATTTATTATAAGACAGTGCATGTAGTAAGCGATAAGACAACTCACCCCTTGAGCAAGCGACATAAAGCCATCAGTGAGTGCACCAACTTCTCCGTCAATACCATCTCCCTTGTCTCCGACAAGAAGGCTCAGCTATATTAAGATTAGGCTGACTTAATGAAGGATAGAATTACCAAAACTTTGAATAATAAAAGTGTGCAAAAAAATTACATACCTTCGTATGTATTTCGTTGGGACTGAATCCTAGTAAGTTGAGATATTCATAATTTGGGTTCGTTGAAAAGCTTGCACGAAGATAACGCCAAATTTCAGCTTCATTTTCGTCTAGAGTTTGTCCTGCCTGTGAAGCGCATTAGACCGATATAGTATTCTAGTTGTTTTTCCATTAGTTAAAACTGTTTACAAAGTACGGCGTACCTTCGCATCACAAAATTCAGCCAAATTACCAGACTGGAGGCAAGATTCCAGTTTCTGGGACCGAACTAAGAAATCTGGCAATGTGACAACTTGGGAAATTGTAACCAGCCGTTGATCTGGTACTCCCTGTGCTTGCTGCTGGTTTTTTGAATTCTCAAATTTGATAAGCTTCCCACCGAACTGAACGGGTGCAAATTAAACAATCAATGGAATTAAGTTCTCAGTTCAATGTAAAAATGTTATGGCCTATTGATGAATGTTATAGCCTATTGATAACAATCATAGCTTACAGCAAACGAAGCTCCCACAGGTCGCTTAAGCCATTTTGGTGCATCTCGTAACTGGAAAGCGACGGGCTTTTGCGATGGTACTGGAGTATGTTCTGAAGCCATATCCATCCCAGGGAAGCTATCCGCTAACTTGGACGTAGTAACAGGCTGCTGTGCGCCACCAGATAGACCAAATATACTTACACGGCCCTCAAAACTTGAAGATGAAACTATCAGAGGATTTCTAGGGCAGAATGCGACGTCAAAGCTCCATTGGGATGTTGTCGGAATCTCGCCAATTAGTTCATAACCCTATTAAATTACCAATCAAAAACAATTTTAAATATAATCTACAAAAGTTTTGCATCAAACATTGAACATACTGGATGGGGGAAGTTGGGATTCCAACAAAGAATATTGCTATCTTTGCCGCAACTTAGAAGAAGCTCTGGATCTTGACGACACCATGAGAGTGCAAGAACGCCCCTTTGATGACCTTGTAAAACTTTGAGTGGGGATGTTGCGTAACGGAGATCCCACAGTTGAATCACTGGACTTGTATCGTCTTCTGAAGCCAGGGCCATCTGAGTCGCTACTGTCGGATGCCATTCCACAGCTTTGTACCTCGTCTGCACAAACAACAAGTTTGCATTGAGCAAGCTCAAAAATATTAAACTAAACTCTGCAAGTACTGCTTACCCTTGCAGCTGTATCTGCGACTTTAATGATTGGTTCATTCTTTCGTAAGTCCCACATAACACATCGATTGGAGAAAGTGGACGCCAGAATGTGCTCAACTAAAACAATGAAAGAATGGAAAATTGTAGGCATTTTGTTCGCATTCAAACAATGCTACCAGTCGCTAAATCATACCTTGCTTGTTCCAGGCCAAATGAGTAACTTCGTCCGGTGGTTGCGACTTAGTCCCCGTTGTCATGGCTGTCTTTGGACTTATCAGATCCCATATGTATATCTCTGAGTCGGAAGCTCCAGAGGCAACAACATTAGGCTACAATAATCGTACAAACAATAAACATTTTAACACCACAACAAACCAACAAATTCAAAATCATGCAATTATTAATTCAAAACTTACACGAAAACTATTAAAATCCAAGGCACGAACAGGACCAGTGTGCTTGTTTTTCGTAAGCACTAGAGGGTCGTCACTGGTTAGGATTTTGGCCGCATCATAAACTTGCATTACTCCTCCATCACACCCAGCAACAATGACCCCACTTGGATGTTCTCCCTCATCTTTACCTGTCATCCCATGGCTTCCCCATATTATTTTATGGAACCTAAAATGGAACAAAACATACATCATAATTACCCGATTCTTGTCCACCATCAACTTCAGTCTATTCAAAACACAAAGTGTTAAAATCTTTAACTACTAACCGGCTTTCACATGGTATCGAGGCATTTAATGGTACATCCAGTCCAGATTGATTGATATCAACAAAGTACAGCTCCAGCGTAGCATTAGAACTGAATGAGCTGTCAAGTTGCTGGGCTGCAGTTCCAGCTGCTAAATATATTGCACTACTTTCATCTGGAGACCAAGCCACATTGGCTGTCCTATCAATTTCCTTCAGCTTCATCTTGGTAGCTGCAATTAAAATATTAGAGCCATAACACACCAAAAATATCACTTATTTTCAAGCTTCATTGTAAGTAATGACAGTTCAGTGGTATGCCGGCTCGGTCCAATGTTTAATGTTAGCAGCAGCCTGGCGCAGCAGCTGCTTTACAAATCTGCATCATCTAACAAGTTGTATTTCTCTCAAGTTACATCTAATTTATGTCCAATTAACATTTAAAGAGTCCAGCATCAAACTAGATGACCTTAAGGACCTTTTAACTGGTTCTGTCATTAAGTTCTGGCAAACTCACCTGAACAGCGACAACTTGGACAATGCACCAAATTTAAGGCCAAATAAACCGGGACGTTGGAGTTGGGAAATGCAGATCGAAACCCTTTCCGGTTTCACGCTTTCCAGGAACCTGCCTTTTGTTATCTGAATGGAATTTAGATATTTTCAAGCTTTATTTTCACAAACTCTGGCAGAAAATCCACGTAAGCTTTAAAAATTGTGTTGATTTATCAGTGAGATTTTGAATGTGGCGGTAAATGGCCACTGCCAACTCACTTCATAATAGAAACCGCAGCTCGATGGTCTTACTTTGAGCAAGTTGATGCGTGACTCATGAGAAGTTCTAAATTGGTCACAGTGATTGGTCCTTGGAGGTTATCATTATCATCATTACCATTGTTGACCTAACATTATTTTTAAAGTTTATAGTGAGAACATAGCAAGTTTACATTAGATAATTCGGCATAAAAATTATGACAGAAAGTTGAGCAGCATGATGATACCTCAAAGGTACGCCACGCTTCAAATAGACAAGAACCTATTATTAGGAACTTATCTGAGAATGTCCACAAGATTCTTGACAAGGTAATCATGTCAACTTTGAGAATTTATTTTTAGTAATGTAAACCCACATATTACAAAGATCCCTATACTTACAGACCATTTGAACAAGGGACATAAAAGATGATTAAGCGGCAGTGAATAACGCCGTGTGTAATTTTGTCATTTGTCTTCTTCATCTAGATCATTGAGCAGATTTATTTCGCTTCCAAGCTTGAATACGTTGCTTAAGATCCGTCGCATCCATCAGCATGTCTTCTGACAGTGGCTGTCGATTAAAAGGATCCGTGTTGGAGTTGAGGAGATGACGCATTATTACAGACCGGTCCATAACCTTTCCACTGGGCAGCACAACTGGGTCGTCCATGAGTGTGTCCATGAGGGGATCTGAAATTTTGTTGAGAGCATTAGAGCTATACTGTCCATACGTAAGCCTGAAATATGTGAACTGCCCGAAATGTGTTACCTCGAAATTCTTCTGGGGCATCGCTATAATCTGTATCTTTTCTCATATTCTGAATCACGATAGCCTGCGCCCGATCACCTAGCGAGCGAAATTGACACACTTGAGAGCCTGCTTTGATGTTTGCTCGTTCCATACGATTGGCAGCTTCTTCAAAAAGTTCACGACTAAACGAACGCTGAAATTTTCAACCAAGACACTTTTTAGAATCTTGTCAAAATCACAATATTTTATGGGAAAATGGTGCCCAAATGAATAGGAATTTACCTCATCCCCAGCTAAGGCTTCGGCGAATTTATCACAATCAAGGTGGAGATAAATGTCGACTAACTGAGAAAGCAAGTTACGCGGCTGCCAGCCATACTTTTCTGGATTTCTCACTTTCAGATTTTTACATTTGGGGCCACACAGCTGTGTCAAGTTGAAGTTCAACATGGCTGCAAGACGATCTGCCAACTCTGGTCTTAAAAAGGGCTCTTTGATGTGTTCTGTTAAGTAGTGGAACATGTCTACAGTCTCTCTGGCTAGAGTGAGATACGACCGACATTGTCTCTCATCTGTTTGTAGCATTCGAAGCCGGTCTTGCTGCTGTTGCTGTGGCTGGGCACTCCACTGAGTTGGATTGGACTGGAGGATTTGTATTTCGTGGATGCGCTGCAATATGCACAATGGGACAATTTAGAGCTACATTTCTTTCCCTGAAAATCCACAACAGGAACAAGAGGCACTAACATACCTTGAGTGCTTCCAAACTTTCATCCAGAAGGAACGTAGTATCATTCATAAGCATGTTAACAAAACGGACGAACTGCTTCCCTGTCCCGGACTCTGTTATTATTGTCATCCTGTAAAAGTAAGGGCAGCGGTTAACTTCACAAAAAACTCATTTGATCACTAAATAATGACTGACAATATCCCTTACCTTTGTATAGGATTCATCCACATAGTTTTAATTATTATACTGATGTGATAGCGAATGGTGAACTTGTCGTAGAACTCCGTACTGGCCCCTGTGGATTCAACATCAGTATAGAACTTCATAAGTGCGGACGGGAGATGATTTTCCGCAATTGGATTCCGCATTATTTTATCGTAAAGGGATCCTGTTGCACCCCCTCGAACGTGCGGATTGATCACGTACAAAACTTCAACCTATGCATAAATATTACCAGTTAATTCAATTACTAAAATTCAATCACTTGAATGATCCAGTCTCAGTTATTGTATGACTTATACTCATTTATATTGCAAAAATACAGTTCACTCACTAATTTAGCCGCCAGATACGGATTTCTCATATAATTTGTGGTGCAAAGCATGACGAGAAGCCAGAGAATCATGGAGTCATCCAAAGATTCCGTCACCGTTCCGACGCTGTACCTATACGAGCGTAAGAAATATGGTTACTTTTACTCGAAACATTATGTGGCTTGAATAGAATATGCCCATCTTAACTTACTGTTGCACGAATAGAAGAAAATCCGCAATATCCTCAACGAACCATTCTGGCAAGTTAGCAAACAAATGTGGAACCTCAGCGGGCAAAGGAAGCTCAGGAATGAGCCACCCTGCTTCATTCTTGGGTATCGTAATAGAATTCAAATACTCGACAACGCTCGTGTAAAAAGATAAACATCTTTTCAGGAAATCTTCATGGAGTATTACAGCAGCCATGCTAGCTTTGTTCATGTTAATCAGCTGAAAAAAAAGGACATTTAAATTCTTCGTCCATTTTTAAACTCATCTTAGTTCATTTCATCCATTTTGGACAATAGGCACACCTTCAGTTCGTGCTTCCATCTTTTCATTAGACGTTTGTTACGGGTAGCAGTTGGTGTATTTTGCCACGCCTCTTGGGTGCTGCTCAGTTCCTGCAGCTGTATCGCAGGGAACCAACAGAGTAAATAAGTTAAACTGGTCACGACATCATTATTATTCTGACTGCTACTAATACTAACCATTTTAGTGATTTCTATAGACTGTCGAATAAACCGCTGATAATTATTAACAGCTGGAATAAGGCAAACGTGGTGAGCCTGCAATGTAAGGAACCAGCAGATTGTCGGGAACTTGGCCTCGGCCCATTTGTGTCCGTCATTATCTACAAGAAAAGTAGAATGCTTGTGAAATCAAAGCGAAATGCTCGTGAAGTTAAGTGAAATGCTCAATTAGGGTCATGGATATTTAATGGAGAAAACTTACTCAGTTTCTCAATCCATTCTTCCACGTCCTTGGAAGTCGATTTGATTCTTGTGTCATTGCTTAAATCCAGTAAGCAGTTTGGATTGAAGGGATAATACGGGTCTATCTTGTCCAGCTTCACCTTGAAAGATAAAAGTTGAAAGACGGAAAGGTAATTGATCATGGGTCCGTCCGTGACGTTTTCACGTCTATCGCTCTGCATCTTAGTACGACTAGTGTTGCGTGAAAGAACTTCGCTCAAGTATTTAATGCACCGTTCCCTCGTAGACTGATTAGATAGGATCGAGTGCATAACTCGATGCATAGCCGACTGCAATAATAAATGGCACAAGGTTTACAATACAACCAGTTTAACTCTCATGCAAACTACATAATACTACTAAACCCACCCGAACATATTCTAATTCAATCTGCAACGGCTTGATAATGAGAGAATCCGATGAAGAGCCTTCAGAGAAGAACTGTTCAGCGAGCTTAATGTCATCCTCACAGACAATCGAGACTCCAAAGAATGGGGCCAAGTATGACACACGCCCGATTTCATGACCCGCTGATTTGGACAGCACGGGAGGAATGAAGTTTTCTTGCTGTGCAATCAGCTCAGCAAATGGTCTGACAACATTTGGACCTGCACCGATACGAATATCACATAGAGTCTGAAGGACCATTAGAGGTGTTCTATGTCTGTTCTTCATTATTGATCCTTCTCGCATGCGGAGCCATAGACCGCGGATAAGAGGTTCGAAAACTGTCTTGAAAGTGACTTTATCATCGGCAAATGTAGCTGTGAGGTCTGTGAGGAGGTCTATGGGCAGTGCTTGATTTAGCAGTGGCTTCAGTAGAGGAGATGAGACTGAATCAGTCTCACAAAATGCTTCTACAAATAGAAATTTTCGTTAGTAGACACAAAAAAACACAATTTTTAGCTTCCACAGTCCCAGCATACCTTGAAGGACTAAACCGATGAAGTGACTGCACTGCTGACGAATGACATTGAAAATTTCCTTCATCTGCGCTGTACCACTTCGCTGTAAAAACAAAAATAGAAAGTTAGTTCTGAGATTAACAGGATAGTTTTGTTGTAGAATGAATGTGCTTACCTTAGGAAAGAGCTTTTCTTGATCATACGTCCGCTCGTAGGTATCC
>JAQIWI010002848.1:0-11310 GCA_034698825.1 Deuterosminthurus bicinctus | reverse complement strand
CTCCTTGTGTTAATTAGTCTGACCTTTGTGTTTAGAATGATTGTCTCAGTTAGAAGAAGTGGATTTGCATTTGTGCGGAGCGATGAGAAAGAATACTGAGTGTCTTCATGTTTTGTCATTTTAAATGTTTGTCATTTGAGCAATTTCAAACTTAAGTTGACAATTTCAAGCTTTATTTGCTCTGTGTTTTTGAGACTTTTGGCTCTCTTCTTGTCGTTCATCATCGATCAAGCGATGACATGGAATTGCCAATTCCAAATCCGAATATTGTCCGATCCATTGTCATGTCAACTAACAAATTGTGTATTGTAATTTGCAGGATTATGGGAAGGCTGCTTTGAAAATTTGAAAGACGATAGACATCAATACGACTTGACATTATCCGGATGTTACTGGCTACTGGCGGAAGAGCTTTACCATGTCAACGATCTCATTTTCCAACGTAAGTTAATTACCATGACTGTGATACCGCAATAAGTATTATACACATGCAAGTGCGAATTTGTCTAGATTTTGCATTCATTCAGTAAGTTCCTTCCGTGGGAAAGTACTGCTCCGTTTTTCGCATCATTTGTCTCGGTACTTTTTAAGCAAATCAAGGAGTCGGTCGGGCGTGAGGCAGCGATAAAATTAGGCGTTGCCCTACAGGAACTTGGGCATAACAATAGCAAGATGAGAATCTGTCAGCTCTCCTTTACCAGAAAAAAAAACCTTTGGGAACCTGGGATGGGACTGGTTGAAATGAATATGTTCCCTTTGCAACAAGGCAGAGGTGTATATAACTTTACAGCTTACAGCAACCTGTAAGCCTTCAGTCAAGTTCTATAAGGGATGTGGTCCGTTGCCAGGAGCAACAACTTGTACACACATACACCCTCATGTTTCTAAGCATTTTCACCTGGCTGCAAGGAACCACAACAATACCACCTGCGTACACACACGTACAATTGTGAAGGGGTTAGGGGACCAAGTTGTAATGTGTGTGAGGTGCAGGAATCCAATGTTATGACTCTCTGGAAGCCACACCCGTTAAGCAGTCGAGTCATTTCCAAATGACTTAAACATTGCTGAATGGAATCCCTTTGAAAAGACTACTAGATGCGAGACATGGCGTTGAATTAGGAGGAAAAAGTTGTCGTTATTACATGCGCGGAATAAATATCATTGCCAAATGTCAACATGGCCAAGTAAATTTCCACCATAAAGGGCCAAAGCATTAAAACTTCATCCAAATTGCCAAGCTTGTATAAGTTGTGACGTGATTTCACTACTGAAATTTATCTTGAAGCTCAAGTGAAAATTAGTTAATGCAATAATAGCTCAAGCTAACACAGTATTTCCATTGTCATTTGTCCAAAGGTGTCAAGTTCTACGTCATTTTCATCAAGTAATTACTACCAAGTGCTCAAAAAGTCACGACTTGTCTTCTAAATCTCTCAGTTTCTCAGTGGAAGTTGTGCTGAAACTTTGTAAAGTCTCCTTGAACTTGAGCATTTCTTACGGAAACTTGAGCACGACACTAGAAGTGTTTCTTACTTCTTTTTTTTGGACGGAAGCAAGTGGGGCCTAAGCCCTTGAACGTCAAAATTCAGTCATTCCGAGCAGACTATCCGGTGTCACAGCACCGAGGAGGCACTAGCAAAATGATGCACCACGATTTCTATAGTGACAGCACCTTCGAAAAAAAGCGAACATTAGCAGGGAAATTTGCAATAGGAATTTTCGCTCTTGCTGTTCTCTTGGTTACTATTGCATTTTGCACACCTTACTGGCTTGAAAGTGACAGGAGGATTGTTGGGGCCAAGTTTGAGAAATTGGGTCTTTGGACACATTGCTTCAGGTCACTTCCTGACCCGACTGATCAGCAATTGCGCCGATTTTTCACTGGCTGTCGCTGGATCTTTGATCCTTTTACTGTGGGCTATTCTGAAATCCGGAGCTATTTGGTACCACGTAAGGACAATCCGAGATAATGTTTTCCACTGTGAAAGAGCTGCTGGGAGCGAGATGTTTTTTTTTGTGGGGAAACTGTTGTAGCAGGAAATAACTGTTGGAGAGTCAAATTAATATGATTATTTTTCTATTACAGCCTTCTTCGTTGCGGTTCAGTTCTTCTTCACCATGTGCTTCATCAATCTGCTCATCGCTTGCGTGCTGGTGCCCATGTATTTGCTTTGTTTCGGCCCGGATCGTCAGTACTATGTCCTCCTTATTAAGGTCATCGGCATAGTGCTTCTCTTCTCAGGTATTTTTGACAAAAGACATTGATCTAGTTGCCCTACAGGAGTTAGTTGTCGCGTTTAAGAAATCAAGACTGAATATTTTTGTATTAATTTAATTTTTTTTATGTGTGCAGCTCTGCTGGGAACAATCGCGGTGATTACGTTCGGAGCAATGGGAGACAGTCGAGCTTGGATGCCGGACTGGCAGAATAATTATCTCTCGTGGTCCTTCGCCTTTGCTGTCATTGGAGTGTTTGCTGAGTATGTGGCTGGGATCCTGTTCTTTGTGGAGTCGAGGATTCAGAGCAGGAAGAAGAAGATGCGGGAGTCGTATTCGGGGCAGACGATGGAGACGAAAGCCTGACAGCGGGCTGAAATGATGGCTTTAGCTTGTGATGATGACTCCCCACCGTCGCCTTATCGTCAATATCAGTACCAGCAATATCAGCAGCAGCATCGAATTCCCACTGTTTCAGCAGCTGTCACAGCATTGTGAATGTTTTTTTTTACTGTCTGTACTACTGTAACTTACTATTATTGAAAGAATCTCTTCCGGGTTTGCAAATAATGCTGTTGATGACATTTAAGTGTTAATCTGAAGCTCTGCGTTAGCTTTAAGTCCGTCCAAAATCTCAGAATCATCTGCCATATTTTATCAGCAGTGAAAGGCTGCTGCCCTTTGAGAGTACAAAGGCGCACATTCCAGTATAAAACTCAATTCCGTCCAATTGTTAAATACAAAAAAGATGTAAATTAAATGTCTCGCATCATGTTAGTTAGATTCACGGGAGCCTTATGTATAATGCGGTGCAAGGATCGAGTGTGAGAATTTTGTGAGCATGTTTGTTTGATAATAATAATGATAAACGCAGGAATGATTGTTAATGCACAAGCTCTGTGATTATGAAATGACATTTATACACTGACTATATATCTTTTTGTATGTAATAATTGACAATAGATTTGTATATTTCTCCCCTTTGTTTCCTCTCCATGTTGCATTGCAGTGCAGTAATGTAAGTCGACCTTGGTTGGTTGTGCAAATTTCACATGACATATTTGATAATTAGGAAGACAAATGTTTGCGGGCATTTCCTCGGGGCAGTATATTTTCACTCTCCATATTAACTTTTTTGTAAGAATCTCGCTGAAAACTTTTCAAGTATGGGGCCAACTATTTACATAACTTTTTTTTTATGACTCTATGTTCAGGGATTTCGTAGGAAATTATAATGGTCTGTAAAGAGAAATATAGTTGTAGCATTTGCTAATAATGAAAACGCTTTCCTTATTGTTACCCACGGTGGTTGTTTGTTGGAGGTAGCACTTAAAGCTTAGCCAGAGGTTGTATTTGATGTGCTTTTGATGAAGAGGGGAACCTTGGGGCGATTTTGAGGTGACACAGTCTGTCGGGAAGCTGCCATATGTTTTGTAATAAATTAGCATGTAGAGAGTTTTTACTAATTGCTGTACTTAAGTGTTCATTTAATAGTGAAAAGTGAGTCAGAGAAACCTGGTGAGTTGACTCTTTGTTTTATTATTATTACTATTATTACTGCAGCTTTATAAATGCTTTGAGAGTTCTTAGCACCTATGTCTTGGGATTCGATGTGTTGTGTTTGTGTCGTGTGTGACATTTTTAATGAGAAATAATAAAGTTTTTACCATCCATGACCAGAAGATTTTTTTCGGGCGCTAAATAATTACTTTATTTTTACAACTTGATTGTGCTCCTCAGGAGCAAAATTTCCAACAAATAGGACACTAAAGATGATGAAGGAAAATCACAGATAAACACAAAAAAAGTAAAATATATTGACTACACACTGCGAAGTACGACGACTAACCTTGGCAGGAATGAACTCTCACTCCTCCTCCTCCTCCTCCAAAATTTTTCTAGTAACTCATTACAATTTCTCTCGATATGACAAATGGAATGCGTTCTTCATAATAGATTATTATTACACTTGCAATGAATCCACATCCTCAAATCAAGTTGATAGTTGATATTTCACTCAAAAAAACAAACAAGATGGAAAACATTTTAGAAAATAGTACATGACGATGCGAAATATGATCTGTTCCAATGTGTCTTGTTATTCGTCTTGTTTAATGTTGCATTTAAAACGACGAGGTACTTGCTTTCGTATTCATCCAGTACTGATGGCCAGAGAACAACAAAGTGACAACATAGAGGCAGGCTGCAATCCAACAATTGTAAGCATTCTGACTGTAACCTCGGTCCACATCTTGGAAGAACTCATTGATGTTTTGGTAGCCTTCTTCTCCACCTTCTTCTTTCAGTGGCAAATCTTCCACAAGGGCTACACTTCTAGAGTAGAATAGGATTCCCATCACTGACTGAAATTACAAACGAACACAAATCAACTTAATTCAATTGAATGACGCATTTCATCCTCATGACCAACTTTTATGTGCTTTTATAACAAAAAACTCAAACAAATAAGTAAACAATTTTCAATCTCACCAGCTGAATGATCCCCCACATACTGAGGAGTAAGCAGCACAAGGATAATTTCGGGCCACAAAGAGCCATTTTGTACTGGAAAATAAGTGCAAACAAATGTGATATTAAAAAGTTAATTTACATCAACCTCGCCCATCCACCCACAACATTTTCTTTTTCACGCCTCCAAATTCATTTCAAATTTGACAAAAAGTAAACTAAATATTCTACACAAATTCTTCCTCACCTGATTTAGATGGAATTTAACTTAAAATAAGCTGGAAATTGGGATTTTAACTTGAGTCAAGTCAACACACACCTGGATCACCTACGCCCTTTTCATTCAGCCAGCACCAGCAGCAGCCAATTTCAAGATCACAAGGAAGTCACGTCACGTGCGCAAATTCAAATCAAAATGGCGCCAAGAGGTGCTCCTTCTTCATCAAGCAAGATGGCAGCTTTGAAATAATTCGGGGTCGAGTCTACGAGCTTGATAAATAAATTATTTCATGACGACGACGGACGACGACTACAGGAATCCTCTCCAAACAGGAAGGTGTAGTGTAACAATTTTCAAAAGTTAATTTTAGCAGTGAGTGTCAGTGAGTGAGTCTAGAATTCGTGTCATCAATATTGAGAGCATTCTAGCCTTAAATTAACAGAAGCCAAGTTGTGAAAAAATGTGGACAATTCAACTCTAATATTTAACTCTCTTTCTTCCTTTCTCTGTCCCTGTTTATTTCAAGTAAACACCTGATTCTAATTACGCCGTGTGCCTCCAGTAAGTCCCTAACGTCGTGACTCTAATCCATAAATTCTGCTGGTGCATATTTCCACGCAATATTGAAATTATCCAGTGTGGAATTCCATATGTAATTGAGATAAGTTGTCAACATGGGTCCACCTGGACTTGAGCTCTGTAAGTTTAAACCATAATTAGTTGTGTAATTTAATTTATTTTTATTGCTAGCAAAGATTTGTAATAATAAATATTTGGTGTGTACAGAGAGGGGAATAATTTGGGCTCGGATACGAGATGAAACCTGTGAATCTCCTAGCTGATAACAGAGACATTCACATGAGCAGAGGTGCATTGAAGAACTGATAAGTTTGTTGTATTATTATCAGGTTGAAAAAGTAATTAGTCAAGGTGGTATCAGTCGTCAGGTGTGACTAATGGAAAGGTGTGGATGGATTTTTGCAGAGTAAAGTCCCTGCGTCACAACTCAAATTCAGTTGATGAGGGAACAAAAGTGATGAAATGAATATCATTATCATTATTACATTTGTCTACAGCTCTTGCGCCTTTCCAACATGTCTGTCAGGGATTTAAACATTTTATTAGAACAAGCCCAACATTGCTATTGAAAGTTACCGTACGGGAGAGGAGAGCCTAATTTAATGGTTGATTGATTATGTGAAGTGGCTTTTGCAATTGAATCAACACGGTCGTCGTTGTGATTCAACTGTGTTAGGTGAGCTGTAACCTACAACACTTCTAGATAAATCTTGGCGTGGCATAACCAAGTAGTAGCTATTGAGTGACTCAAATGGGATTATTCCCCCTCTCGTCGTCGTCTCCCCCGAAAAAAGTTATCTTTGCCTTCATCATGCTATATAGCCAAGCTAAACCGCAATGTGTATAGTTAAGCCAAGCTTATTGAATAATTCATGATGGTTGTTCAATTGAATTGGATCGATAGTAGTGAGTGATATTATATTTGGATTTTGGTTTGTTATATTGCAGGAATGGGACCAGTCTGTGTCTGATGGCTGAACGTCAATCAAAGCTCTTCTTTATGACGATCATGATGGCAACTCCATTGTGCTCTGGATAGTTGAGAGAAATTGTCCCGAAGCCCAGAGGAATTCAGACAAGTGTCCTGGACTTTGAAGAAGAAGATTATAAGAAGGAACAGTTTTTGATTGTGTGCGCGTCGTTTTAAAAGTGCGACCGTTCCTGACAATAGGAAAAACTAGTGTGCTTTTACTCTGTTATGGGTTTTTGGTTGGAATGGGTCCCCGGAACGCCCGTAGGACTATCGGCTACTTTGTGAAGCGGCGCAAGAGAGACAGAATGGGAACGGTAATGTCGGATTAATTCCTTTCATCAATTATTAAAGGATCTGTAATGTGTGTGTGTATGTGTGGGGTTATGTATTGAATGTTTGTGTAGTCATCAATCAATTGTTATTCAGATCAAGGTACATGGAGGGAGAGAGAGAGGAATTTGAGAGGAACAAAAGAGGGAAAAGGGACGCCAGCAATGCGGAATTTAGAGCTGACACCTTGAGCTTTAGGACAGTATGGTTCCCGGGGGTATAATTTTCATTTCCGCAGAACGATAACAAGGAGATTGAGCTGAAGGTGCTGGATGTGTGTGCCGCAGCGGCATCATATGGCGGCCCGTCCGAGTATGGCTACCTGACTCAGAGTTTACAAATCTTCAGCCTTGACTATACACTACAACTATACAAGGACTTGAAAGACTTGTAGACAAACAAGTTGGCCTGGCCGGACAAACAGTTAAACAAGCTTCTCCACACACTCCTCTCCATACTTCCCTGCCAAACCGTCTTTAATTCCACCCGAATTTCGTTCTCTGTTTATTATCTTGGAGTTTTTGGTTTTTTTTCTATAAAGTTTCCATTCAGAATTGTAAATGGCCTTCTCAAGTGTCCATCATCATCTTCGTCATCATCCAGATTATCAGCTGGTGGAAATCTAAACAAGTTACAGTCTCTGTATATGTGCTCAATGCACACATAAAGTGTTTTTATGGCCTCGTGTATGTTTTCGATCATCATCTGACTGTGTTCGTCTAATGCAAACCCGAGCCAAGTGTGTGAAGTTTACAACTTTTTTTTTAGATTACATACTTGCGTGACTTGGTGTTGCAGGTCGTAAAAATGTTTAACTGTGTAGTCCATATGCAGGCATCAACTAACTGCAGCATGATTACAAGGTGGAAAATGAAATGAAATGAGTGAGCTAGTGGAAAGGTTTAAATTGCAAGACTATGCTATACATTTGCTTTGAGAACTGGAGGGCTGGAGAGTGGTGATTATATAGGAATGGTATGGTAATCGATCACATCATGTCTGGTCGTCTTGACTGCTATTGAATTTCCGTGTGTGTGGCATTGAAATTGTCAGTTGGAGGAGCATATGCACGGTCACCAACGCAGTCTGACAAAATGAACATGCTCAGAGGAAAATCTCAGAACGATAATTGCTGGACGTGTTCAGAAAAATGTCGGAGAGATAATTGGACTTATGGAATTATTTTTCTATCGTCTTTCGCAGCTCATTTCCCAATGACAAAAGTGGATTATATTATGACTTTAAAAGGTTAAGCAAGATGCCAAGACGACTTTCTCCGCTTTATCTCTACCTGAAAATCATCTTGTCAATACGATTTCTATAACTCTCGCTCCCTCTAAATCAGCTTAGTTAGTGAGCATTTGAGCATATCTAATCTAATGACGTAGCTAGAAGTAAATATTTATTATTATTATTATTAGTTTTTCAAGAATTAATATTTGAGTAATTTGATAATGTCCTTTAAATGGGTTTCACCATCATTAATTTGGAGGAGTTGTATATTATTATAGTTAGCGTAATGATGTGATTGAAAATTCCTCAAGTGCCTTTTGAATAATGTAAATAATAATGAGCGTATCTCAGGGTCAGTATGTCATAAATAATAATTGTAAGCTCGCCGAGCTGTTCACTACTGTGCCTTAAGCGTCCATGCCGAGATCCAGTTCCAGTGAGACTACCCTCGTCTCCATCAGACCCAAAAGTGACTTCTACTCGCCTAAATTCATCTTCATATTCATAAACCACGCTTTCGTAAGTCTAACCTCTTACTCATGCAGCTGCACTAGTCAAGTAATTTGTTGAGCAAAATGTAGTTCTAGTTTTGTGAAGCTCAAGATCATATGAACAACAAAGTAGTCGCCGTCAACAACTTTTTCAGCCCTAACTAACGCTGCTCATTTGTTTGCTGTGGTGGTGTAATAATACATATATAGCTGTACATTATTTCCTTTTGCGGTTTTACTCACAGTCAGTCTCACTCAGCACAGCAGCAGCCAGTAGCCACATTTCAGGGACTCTGCTGGTGTAATGGTATAATGGAAATTGTAGGCGTAAAATGTACATGAATGGTGGGGAAATGGCTGTGTAGAAATATTCTGAGAAATGCGTAGGAAGGACTGAGTAATTCCAGGCTCAGTTTATTTTGGAACGACACAACTAACTAAATCCTATTTTCCTGTATTGGTATTGAGTGTTGAAATCCTCACGAAGCTTTTAAATCTATTCCTGTACTCGTTTTTAGATCGAGATTGTTATCCAGAATAATGGATGTGAAACTATACGGATCAAGAGATTGAAATGTGTAGAGTTGAATGCGGAATGGGAAAGTCGTGTGTGATTTTCCTAACTGCGTAGGCGGGCGGGCGAGCTGTGATTTTGGAAGGGAGAACATTGTGGAAATTGTTACACTTGTTTCATTCATCTGGAATGTGGTCCAGATCCAGGAAGGACGTCATCAGGAGTTGGGAAATGACGCTAGCCAGCTTTTGCCGTCGGCTTGTCATGTGTTATCTCAGTTAGCACATTATAAGATGGGCCACCGTGTCAGAGTGAATTCTTGAGTTCCTTGAATGAATATTATGCGCTTGATCATGATGATTCCTTTGAATTCAAGTGCCACCGACACGTCACACGAAATGGCAATTGAAAGGAAATTACTTGGACTATTATAAATGATTTTTTTTTCATCACGTTAAACGTTAGCTTTATTGAAATTTATAAACTTTAAATGACATTTGTAAGGGAGCTATATACTAACACGCGTGTAAATAGGTTTATAAGGAAGCCAGCTACGTGGACGTTCCTATGAGGAAGCTACTTGAACTTTTTGTGGTAGACTTGGACCTCTGTGGTACCGGGAAAATAATTGCGGGTTCGGGTTGTGTCTAATTAGCCGTAATTTACAAAGCGGATAAAGTTTGATAGGGCGGAGGGATTGGGAATAAAAAGGATATTTCTGGAGTCAAGACCTGGCTCCAAGTCTTGTTCGTTGGTATGCGTGCTATATAGTCGTAGCTTCATGGTTTTTCTCCCTTGTTATTATTATGGCTGGGGCACGAAGATTTGTCAAATGTATTTGACCGCATTAGTATAAAAAGTCAGAGTCAAGTCCAAGTTATTATTTTCTCTCTCATGAACCGTTATCGCTAGACTAGCAGTGCGAATTTTAAATTGTCCGATAAGATTTTAGGGTTTTCAAGGTAAGAATTTTTAGAGGGGAAAGGCAGTGAGCGTGAATGAGTTGGTGGTGCATTGACTTTCGTTATTACTACGTATAGGAATAGGAATAAGAAGTATAGGAGCATTAAAAAGAGCAGCTTATCAAGCTGTATATCCAGGAGTGGAGTGTGGCTATTAATGTGGCTTCTATTTATTCCGACGACATGTTGTTAACTTTATTAGAGAAGTGGGCTGGCTGGCTATGATGGCAGTTTATGTGGAAACAGTTGGGGTTTCAGGTGTTATACCATATGGAGGAGAGAAGCGTGTGTGGCTCAGGAGTTACATTATATTGAGAGTTTGCTCCTATATGCTATGAACGCCCATGTGCCACTCATTGAAACATTTTGGATTTGATGTGGCATACACGCTCTTCTGTGTGAGCAATCCTATTTGTTTCATTTGTGTGGTGAAAAGAATGGTGGTGACTTTGATGTCGTCTCTTATATCCACAGTCACTATAGACTAGAAAGTAATGAGCATTTTGCATGGTATGGTACGCTACGTATGTTATTTTCCCGGTAAAAGTTGTTAGTTGGGCTGTATAGGCTGTTATTATCGTTATGAAATCCTGTCTGTAAATTCTCTACTGGCTGGACGACGGTGCGGTGGTGAAAGTCACCTTGACATGCGAAGAGAATGTGCGAGCTATGGATCATGGATGTGGTCGTGACAGTTGCTTCGCTTCCTTTCTTGTTTTTCTGTTGGGAAAGCCAGCAGGATGATGAAGAATCCTCAAGGTGCACTGCACAGTCAAGTGACACTTTCTTTGAAGGTTGTACATTTATTATTTCTCCCAAGCTCCTCCCCCTTTATAACTTTCCAGTTTCCTACTCCATTCCGTCTTACTATTTTCAACTCAACAACTGTTTCCTCCATTTCTCCTTAACATTTTTTAGACCAAAAGTTGGAATTCATATTTCCTGTGTGGAATCATATATCTATACCTTACCTGAGCCCAAGTTTTCTGGCCGACTTTTAGTCATCGTCTCGTCGTCAGATCCTTGGAAAGTGAAACAGAGGAAGAAGAATGCTGGAAAGAATGGCGTTTGTTTGACTCAGCAGCGGGCATAGGATTCTAGGGAGAAAATTGATGTTTTGATTAAAAAACTTTGCTTGGCTTTGGCTATGGCGCTGGTATTACTTTGAGGAATGGGTAGGAGATTGGAGGTGGTGGAGCTTGCCGTTATTATAGTCTCAGGATTTGATGCCTCGTTTGAGAAGGAAGATATAGGAAATCCCTTTGGGGAGAAAGTCTTGTCTGTGTGTGCGTAGTAGAGAAGACGGTTTCCGGCTTAGG
>JAQIWI010002847.1:0-11310 GCA_034698825.1 Deuterosminthurus bicinctus | reverse complement strand
TCTATTTCAACTCTAAGCTTGCCAATGCTCTCTTCAGTCAGGAGTTGGCCAAGAGATTGTGGGGAACAAATGTAAATGTTTACTGCCTCTGCCCCGTGATTGTCACGACTGAGATTGTTAAGCTGAAAGCTGAACTCCATTGAGAAAGTTTTGTACCGAATTCTGGCATCTTTCTGTATGAAATCGCCCAGTCAAGTGAGTCTGGAGCCAAGAGTCGATCTAGAAATTTAGTCATCGTTGCATTGCACAACTAATTTGTTTGTAATCTATTTATATCCCAGGGCTGTCAAGCCACTTTACATTGTGCCTTGTCAAAATACGTCCGCCATTAAACAGGTCAAATGTACCAACATTGCCGAAATTGGCTCCCGCAAGATCGCATTGCTCCTCGGCCTGAAGTAGCTGCAAGATTATGGACTGTTAGTGAAGAAATGGTCGGACTGAAGAAATAATTTAAATGTTTTCAATACAAATGAAAAGTGTCTTTATAGCGCATTGAGAAAATTTGGAAAAAAGAATTAAATATTTTACTAAATTATAGCAACAGATAATAACCTACTTAAATGGCCGCAACATGACACTTACAGCATTACTCAAGATAATAATTAGCACCTTCAGAGTGAGTTCATTGTCAACAAAACACATCTGTCCACCTACTTGAACAGCCACTGGCACCTTCAACCTGACTTGCGTGGTGATAAGTTCACTCCGAACCAACGGCCCTCTCATAAACACAATGAGCAACTATATGGAACGATCAACTGCTTTTAAGTGAAAAAATTCGTTTTCTGCACAAAGGACCCCTTGCTTTTACTAAAGTTATTAATGGCTACTAGAATTTTATTAAGATGTTTAAAGCTGGGAGGCACTTGCAGGTATGATCACGGTAAAATTGCGTGGCCTTGTGTGACGATAATTCCTTAATTTGCTGTGTCATTGCCACGGCTCATGTCTATAGTCTATTTGGTTGTTAATCGGGCTTTGTTTGTTCCTCAAAATTATTCGTCTGGCGCATGTAGAATTAAAAGCAATTTGGAGTGGAAATTAAGTGGCGTTCTATATTTCATAGCTACTCTAGAATTCACTCCACATATGCCAACTCTTGTGGGATTAGAAATTGATTTGTTAAGATACGATTGGATGAGCTACTTACTTGGCGAACGTGTCTTTTTGAATAAGTAATTGAACTGCCAGCAGTTGGTATCACTCCATCGCACAAATTCCAAATGATGTGTCTTTAGAGATCAAACAAGTATGCGGCGTTGAGGTATTACAGAAAGCTCGGTATGAAAAATCTACCAGCCGCACGACTGTAGCTACTGTAAAAATGAATTATTTTTGGTGCTACGTTTTTCATTTGCAAATAAGATCAGTCACGTTGATATGAACTTGCGAGTTCCATAATTGTAGGTGCAATACGCCGCTCGATGGAAGTGTACAGCAAACGTCGTTGGGCTAGGACTTAGATAATGTTCGTCTGGCAGTTGAAAAGTCATGAAGTCACAGGAAGGAATTGTAAACGAATTGTACCCTTTAAGCATCACCATGGAATCATAAAAACGGAAAAACTGAATACCATTGGCAAATTCATAGCATTAGCTTGATAACAGTTATGATCAAGTATATAGGACGATTATTGAAGCAAAGTTAACCAATGAACGTTGAAGTGAATGCAAAAAAATGAAGCTACATTGGACCATATGACTCAAAACATGGCAGCTCGACTTGCACCATTAAAAATATATGTCAATTCTATCAACCCAGGTCCCGTCTCCTGTGAAAACTGATATGCTGAAGGAAACAATGGAGAAAGCAAGAGGCTTATTCTGGTGTGTCAATGGAGCAACTGGGTAATTGAATGAAGATGAAAATGTCATCCTTACCACCAGATGATCTTGTCAGCTTGACCTTATTTTTGCTGTCAAACTCTGCAGCAGCGTGTGATATTGGGAATGCCATAATGGTTGATGGACGCTTTCATGTCAGTTAAATATTATATGGAATTGGTGTTTTCTTTGCTCGCATTATTTGGTCAGGTGTTTGGAAACATATGCTGGGTTTTGATTTGACGCCGTTCAGCAACACCAAAAATAAAGGGTCAGCCGCTCGCCATGATGATTTTAGTTGAAGTTGGTGTGACGGCAATCGATAACGTTACGAATATTAGCAGCGGGTACGATAGTGACCAGCTTCACCTTTTCAAGTAGTTGGGAATGTTGAACTGTCTTCCGTCATGTTAAACGTTGTGGGATTTTTGAATGGAAATAACTCTTCTCAAGTGTCCATTCCGCATCCACCCCTGGGCTGTCTTTTCCAAACGAAAATCCAGTCTCATTCTTTACTCGAAAACCTGCATCAAAAGGTTAAAAAACTGCACATTCCATCTGTCTTTCCTACAGGAAATTTCATAGCATCTCGTCCACGTAAGAACTTATGGAGTCCTCAAAGCTTTGGAATCTCGATTGCATGTGAGTTAAGGCGGATATAAACGTCCAGCTCTTAATTATTAAATATTATTCACCCTTGAAATTCTACCAATCCTCTAGTACGTCTTGATGCACATAGATGTTGGTCAAAGTCTATGAAAAAGTTCCCAGGACTTTTCCCTACTTCAAGATCACAATGACTTCCGCCCACTGCGCCAAAATTATACGAAGCATCAGTCATATCGCCGTTGGAATGGATCACACGGACTTTTTCCGAGTTGGGCAACTCGCTCTACTTCAACATCGCATTATCTAGAGTGGGGCTCAAGTCCATTATTGTCTCGAACTTGATGCTTTCGAGCCTTACCCAAGGTAGATGACCGGCTATTACTTGAATTGCTAGCACATGGACACAGTTGATTTATTGTGTACTGACTGATCTACTATACATAATTAATAAGTAGTAATAATTAATAGTAGTAAAAAATAACATGTAAGTACAGAAAAGAGTTTTGCAGAACAGTCGTGTAGACTAAAGGTATGATTTGTGTCATAGATTTGTATATATTTTTATATCCCGCTATCTTAAATCTTCATACCAGCACCGCCATCTTGCCATCCGTGCACTTCGATGACATCGTCGTTTTCCATCTTCAGCTGCAAAGCAAAGCCCAAAAACAGATAAGATTAGCACATTAGCCACTTCTTTGAAAATATCTTTTCGTCTACACTTCACAGTTAGTCGAAATGATGAATTCTCACCTTCATGGGTGTATCATCATCACCAACGCGATCACCATCGAAAAGGAATCGGAGGGCCGTCTTTGGGACACCCTGCGTAATTATATTTCCATACAAGATTACAATCCAACTCTAAGGTTTCGCAACCAAAATACATACAATTTTCAAAATAACGGATGATTGCGTGAAACAAAACTCACCATTCGTTCACTGTAGGTTATCTTCAACTTCCCCAGCTTCGTGCTCATCTTGACTTTAAAAATAATTTCATTTTCCCCAACCTTCAATTTGATATATTTTGAGTCTCCATTCCCTCCGTCCGGCTTGGAATCCTATAATGGAAACAGAAAGCAAAACATGGTAATATTAAGAACTAAGCACATTACAAAACTTCATTTACCTGTTTGTTATCCTCATCAGCCATTTCTTACGGTTTTTAATTATTTCTCTTATTAAGATTCAAGTAAGGTAATTCTAAATAGAAATTCAGTCGTCTCTCCAGCAGTCACCACGCTGCCGATGAATTACCTGACGCAGCAGAATGTGACTTTATTAAGGCGGTAGTTCCAATGCTCACAACGACTTTAGTCATTAAGGGCTAAGGGCTCACAATGAAGTCAAAGGTCGTCGTTGAAGCCTGAGGGATTAGGGGGCTGGGGTGAAAACATTTCCCCATTGGTTTTCATTTTTAGAATTTTCCGTGGAATGTATTGCCAATGCTTCCGATTTCGGGGTGGGGAGTGGGGACTAGGGTAGCTTCTGGGGCATTTTAATACAAACGACTTAAGTTCATACTTCATACAGGGTGGGCCAATTTAAAGTATACTTTTTCAATCGTGAATAACTCCCGACATTCTAAGGTTATGGCACTTTTGAATACAGATTCTGAAACTAGAATCTTGGGGTAATGTTTTGACCAAATCCCCATCAAAATCGGTCAACAATTGGCTGAGAAATTAAAATTCCAAAAAAAAGTTCGGTTTTAACATTGCATTTTTGAAGGTCTTTATTCAGACTTTGGACGCTTATATATCTCCAAAAATAATGATCGAAGGGACATGTGGAGCACATTGTTCGAAAGCTGAGAGCTCAGAGAATTTTTCTATGCATTCAAAAGGTGACCTCAAGGGGGAACCCAAAATTTCAAAAATCGCAGCCAGGATCCCTTCCCTACGATCAAATATCTTCGGTTAAAACGTTTGCACATTTAGAATTGACAAAATCTTTTACCTCAAATGTTTCAGTGTATGGGTAGTCCAAATGGAAATAGTAAAGTCCAGAACGAAGAAAAATCTTGCAATAATCGCTGCCAAGCGAGAAATAAATGCATGTATCAGCACAGTTGCAAACCTAACCAAACAACGTTAACCAAAATGTGGTGTTGCTGGTAGAACCAATTCTTTGGCATCCAAACGGGCGACCATCACAGCCACGTATAGAAGCCCGTTTGCTTTGGATGAATATCGAATTAATTTTAGTAACCAAGGCATCATTTTGATGGCTCTGGACTCTCTTGATGCTTGTGCTTTTGAGGTTGAGAGTCGGGCTGATTGATTATTTTTAGCACGACTAGCCGAATCGTGTTACAGATTTAAAATTGTCTTGATAAGTCAATGGGGGTTCAAATCATGAAAGAGGATTATTGAAGCCAAAATAACCATTGAATGTTTGAGTGAATGCAAAAAAATGAAGCTGGATTGGATCATCTGACTCAAAACATGGCAGCTTAACTTGCACCATTAAAATTGTGTTAATTCTGTTAACCTACGTCCTTTGGAAACTGATATGCTGAGGCAGATTATGGACAAAATGTGACAGACTTGTCCTGGTATGTCAATGGAGCAACTGGGTAATCGAATGCCATTGAAAATGTCATCGTTCCCACCGGATCATCTTATCAACTTGACCTTATTTTTGCTGTCAAACTCTGCAGCAGCTTGTGATATTGGGAATGGCATAATGGTTGATGGGCACGGGCACTGTCATTTCAGATTAATATTATGGAATTGCTTTTGTCTTGACTTGTTTTTTTGGAAACGTATGCTGGGTTTTGACGCCGTTCAACAACACCGAAAATAAAGGCTCATGTAAGACTGTAATTCATATTCTCGCCGTCATGACGGCACATTTGATAATAACAAAGCAATGACAGCACCAGGTACGATAGTGGTGACACAGACAGTTTACACGACCTACGATCTTGAAGCTTATTGACAACTCTGGTCTGTCTATCTTCAGTATGAAAGCGAAAGCAAAGATGCACAAATACTTCACAAACTATCTCGATTTAAACTCTAAACTTACCAATACTGTCTTCAGTCAAGAGTTGGCCAAGAGACTGTGAGGAACAAATGCAAAATGTTTACTGCCTTTGCCCGGGGATCGTCACGACTGAGATTGTTAAGCTGAAATAAGCGAAAGCTTTGTATCGAATTTAGGCATCTTGCTGGATGGAGTGAGTCTGGAGCCAAGTGTCAAGAAATTTAGTCATCGCTGCATTTCAAAGCTCATTTGGTTGTAGTATATTTTAATGCCAGGGCTGCCGATCCACTTTGGTCCCCTGCGAAAATCCTTTCGCTATCAGACCCGTCAAATATATCAACACTGCCGCAATTGGTTCCTACAAGATCTCATTACTCTTCAACGTGACTAACTGCAAAGTTACGGACTGTAAGTGAAGAAACTGTCAGACTGAAGCAATAATTTAAAGCTTTTCATTACTACAATGTCAATGTGGAATGTCTTTGTAGCGTGTTGATAAAATTTTGAAAAAAGGGTCCAATATTTTGCTTATTGCAACAGAGAATGGCCTACTTAAGTGGTCAACATATGACACTAACGGCATTCCTCAAGATAATATGAAGCACCATCAGAGTGTGTTCCTTGTCAACAAAATACATCTGTTCACCTAGAACAGCCACTGGAACCTTCAACCTGACATTCTTGGTGAAAAATTCCCACCGAGCCAACCGCCCACTCGTAAGATTCAAGTCGGCCTTTGATTCAGTGTGAACATCTGCAAATAAACTTAAAGCAATTTTGAGAAAAAATGTGATGTTGACTGCATAAACTGCACAAAATATTGCTACCAAGCCGTCCAGTTTGATGACTGCGAACGTGGCAAAAATTGTAGGAATTATAGCAATAGAATGCTTTGCTTTATTTTTTCTATACTGTTGGTTGAATGACCACATATTGAAGTAGATGCATCTATGGATTAATTTCGAAGGACTACCTACCTAAGTGAGGATATATCTTCAAAGGTAAAGTAAGTAAGCGGCGTTGAGGCTTCACAGTAGCACAGAAAGCTCGCTACGAAAAGCTCTGCCGGGTCCCATGGTTAGTACAGCTATTAGAAGAATAAATACAGTAATTAATGTTAGTATTATAGGCTTTTCTATTGCGCATATGTCAGTAGCTATACCAGCATGTCAATGGAAATACTGATAATTGAATGGCAAGAAAAATGCCTTCTTACACGTCAGATCGTCTTGTCATGTCAACTTGACTTTTATTTTGCTCTGAATTTCTGCAGCAGCGTGTACTATTGGGATTATCGCGATTGTTGATGGTGGCTTCCATGTCACTTAAAGATTGTGGACTAGTTGTTGTTTCGGCTCGCTTGCTTTGGCCACATGTCCTTATGCTGGTGTTTGACGACACTCAACGACACCACAAATACAAGCTTGGGCACGCGTCTCAGTTTTGTTTTGCAAAATGTCTGCTAATTACATGGGAAATTAGATGGGAAAATCCAACGCAATCAAACCGGAAAGATCGAATGCCTTGAGGCACTACTTGCAAGCTGCAAGTAATCGCATCGGTACCGGTGAATGTTTCGTTTTTTTGCAGTGCTTTCACTGCATTGACTTACTTTTATCTTTTGTTTTAATATATTTTTTTGATGTGAAGCAAAAAAGAAAGCATTTATTCAGTTCCGTTCAAACCTATGTTTTGTAGCGTTAAACCTAGTTCAACAGCTTAGCGATCAGTAAATCGTCGTTCCAAAGAATTAAAGATATTTTTGAATAAAAATGACAAAGAAATAGCTAAAATTTGTAATTTCTACTCTGTAGCACATTCTTGTAAGTAGTAGAGACTTATTGGGGCTCCGAAAGTTAAGACAGGGCTGCGTAAGCCAGCACCATGAGCGTCTAACTAGGCGGTTTCAACCATAAGTTACTAAAAGGTTGACCGCATTCCCAACAATTGTATCCAAGTATCCAATACAGTCAGAATCAGCGTCCTGTCCACATGATACATGTGTCCATGCGTCACAACAATCGGTTTGGTTGACCTGTAGAACTTTCTGAACCACTCGTCTTGTCCCCTCCGGCCTCTAAATGGTTTGACGAAGTCCAGCAGCTCCATTGAGTCCTCATGAAGCTTTCCCATTCTAATGCACAAGAAGCTGAGGTTGGAGAGTTGGTAGACACAGATGAACAAGTAAGTTGATCGATGTCCCTCCATTGCAACCGTACCGTACACAGCGATGACGACGATAGCAGTGACCACATTATGCTGGGCAGGGATTATCCAGGATCCAAAGAGTTGGTTGTAAACTCCCTGAAGAACTTGTGCCTTTCTGTAGACCTTCCTGAATGCATCTTTGGTCATATTTCCCTGCTCAATTATATCTCTATAGCAAATACAACTTGAATTAGAAACTGTTTTAAACGAAGTAATCGCTTCCGTCATATTCCAGCAGAATCCAACAGAGTAGTCGACACGCTACTATTATCGGCAGTATGGTAGTCGTTCCAGCAAGAAACCTTGCCAGCTTTGTTCGCAAAGGACCTTCAAGTTGAATTTTCTCCGCCCCAGCGTTCCATTTGAAAGGAATGGAACAGAAGAAACTGGCTTCTTTTATGGACTTTGACAGAAATTGCATACAGGACGAGCTTACAATGCTTTCTCTGGCCATTTTGTGCTCCAAGTATCGACTACGCTTGCAACTATTTTGTCGCCAACTTTAAGAGGGTTGACTTCAATGCAAAAATGCCTGCAAACTTTAATGTTTAACTCACCAAAATGTGAACAATACTCGATGAAAAGAGTATATAGTCTGTTGGGCGACGTGCATTGACAGTTTAGAAGGATCAGCTCATATAGAAATTGACTTTTTTTGTCAAGAAGTATATGGATTGATTGACAATCAGGTCAATCTTATTTCCTAATTGAACTACTGCGGGTTCTGACATTGTTCCTAGGACCTTTTCTTAAGTAATGGAGCATAAGCAACTGACAATATTTATTTAGACAGGACGAGAGACAGGTGACAAGAATTTAAAAGGTTTGTCAATTGACCATTTCGTCATCTTCACACGACAGGCAGAGTTAATGGATTCATAAATTTTAAAACTAAGTCATATGCAGTCATTTAATTAGCAACTGTCGGAGTAGAAAGGAAAAAGGTCGCCTCCCGTCTCCAAAGTTCCTACAATACTGACGGGCTTCTAATTGACATTGACAATTAATTGTAGAAATGCGCTGTCAACAGCAAAGCTAACCAATAGAATTGGTACCTAAGGAACAAGAGAAGTTTGTTCATGTTGAGTGCAAGGTGAACGTGGGTGTTTAGAAAGACAAAAGAAACAAAAGTTTATTGAAAATTTCATCCCACACGCTCGTAATGCTCATGACGTCAAAAGTCCAAATCCCGAGGAAAAAATACGTGGTAGAAACAAATGTTACATTCATTTCATCCAACAGAACTAGTCGCTATAATTTATGCCTGAATATAAAATTTTGGTCTTGCTTTATGAACATTGTTTGGTCAGGCTTGCACAATTGCAAGCCTGACCAAACAATGTTGACCGAGAGGTGTTGCTGATAAAACCGATTCTTTCGTATTCAATGACATACAACTACTCCGTTCGAAATCTTCATTCGCGAAATGGACGGTGCAGCACATATATGCGCACCAGTACTAAATCGGCAGAGGTAAAACAAGTAAGCGGCGTTGAGGCTTTACAGTACAACAAATGCACAGAAAGCTCGCTTTTCAAGTTTAAAATCAGCCGCATGGTCAGTAGCTATAGAATAAAATACACTTATTAGTTTTAGTACTCAAGGCTGTTGCGCATGACATCAGTATTAATCCTACCATGTCAATGGAACAACTGGATAATCGATTGCCAATCAAAATAGCATCCTTCCTATCGGATCATCTTGTCAACTTGACCTTTTTTTGTTGTCAAAATTTGAAGCATCGTGTGCTATTGGGAAGTTTTGTTGAATGCTTGATAGTGGCTTTCATGACAATTGAATATTACGGAATGGTTGTTTTCTGAGCTAGCTTTTTTGGACGGGTGCTTTGAAAAAGTCCTTATGCTGGGTTTGGACGCCACTCAACAATATCAAAAATTAAAGCTTAGACGTGAAATATAAGCTGACATGGGTGTTGTATCAAACTAAATTTCAATAACTTGTTTCTATTGGTGCATAGCATAAGAAATGGCCGATAGAGCCGCAGTTGTCGCCATCTGTATGCTAGCAAAAGCTGGCATTATTTACATTCGAAAGTCCACTGGAAATGACAAACTTGTAAGCTTTGATTACATCTTTGGTGGCCAATATATGCGAATTTTTAAATTTTTGGATAGCAGATTTCAATGAAATTGGACTCGAATAGCTCCTTGAAATCCAATCAAGATTTTGAAAATTTTTAAAACAAATTTGATGACATTTTGATTAATAATGCCGGCTTGTAATCAGACCCAAACAACAGACGGAAGACGCCTGATGGTTTTGAGCAACATTCTGGTGTGAATCATCTTGGAAATTTCTTGTTGACGCTGCTGGATGGTGTCAAGCGAGCTGCTCCCAGCAGGAAGACGCATCAAAAGTGCATTTATTTATTAGTTGGTTCGGCTCGAAGGTTGGCTCTAAGAGCCAATCTTCGAGGATCAAAGCTTCTGTTTTTGACCCGGGACCATAACGACTGAGATTGTTTAGCTGAATTCCATTGAGACGGTTACGTATTGAATGTTGGCTTTCTTCTGGATGAAATCGCCCAGTCAAGTGAGTCTCTGGAGCCCAGAGTCAAGAAATTTAGTCATCGCTGCATTTGCGAAACTAATTTGTTCAGGGCTGCCAAACCACTTTACATCATTGCGCCCTGTCAAAATCCCTACGCCATGAGACAGGTCAAATGTACCAACACTGCCGCAATTGGCTCCCATAAGATTGCACTACTGCCCTTCGACCTGAAGTTTCTGTGATGTTTGGACAGTTAGTGAAGTAATGCACCTATTCTCTTTTATATTTGCGAAAATTTTTTTTTGGAAACACGCTATCTCCTCCTAGACGGCTTGACCGATTTCCATGTGCAGTACACCATTCGAAAGCCAGATAAATGGCGGTCCGTACTGGCTGCATTAAAAGTCGGATTTCGGACCGGAACGGCTCCGAAACCCGGGTCAAAGTTTAAATTTGTCGGTTTTTTCGATGTTTCAGACCTAATATGGTCGTGTGACCCATCATTTAACTTGCAAGTTTGTACTGAGCATGAATCTGACGCTAAATAAACGGTAGGTAGCACTGGCTGTATGAGGGTTCAGATTTCGGGCCGGAACGGCTCCGAATTCTGGGTCAAATTTTAAAATTGTCGGTTTTATCGACATTTCAGACCGAAGACGGTCGTGTGACCCACCATTTGACTCAAAATTTTAATCTGAGCACAAATCTCACGCTCAAAAAGCATCATGTGGGACATGACTATGGTCACGTTGGGTTGTTTTTAACTTGAAAATCATGTCCTACCTCAAAATGCTCGCATGTTCCGTGCGAGTAAACCTATCATATTCCCGACTTGCTGTCATGGCCCGTATATGACACACTTCGGCCCATGGACATGTCAGCGCACATGATTTCAAGACAAAGGCCATGTGATACCTTAAACTGACCCCAGACACAAAGCGTTTACCAAAAAAAATAGAAAAATCACACGTTCGTCAACCACTAACAGTCGGTAATCGGGATCACGTTAAAGTCCGTTATCGCGGGTAAGTTACCGTGGGTTATTGGTACCAAGTTGTAACGGTTTTCTTGCCCGCCACCGTACGGACGGGGGATCTCATGACACGTTGCACACAACACACAGCAGAATTACAGGAAAACCCTACGTAGATGAGGTACATGT
>JAQIWI010002846.1:0-11311 GCA_034698825.1 Deuterosminthurus bicinctus | reverse complement strand
CTAGGCTTGTGAGTGCCTACAGAGACAAACTGGAGTCTAGACGAGCAAGAACTGACGGCATGTTCTTCTTCAGGTAAAATTTTTGAATGTTGATGAACACTCGTTTGAAATAAATTTGGCATTGTTTGACATTATAAGGTCTTATGGCGTTAAGATAAACCGGAAGTACAGGCAGAAAAATGGCATTCTTACGTTGAAACAGAAGGAGCCGACATTTGAGGAATTTATCGAGTACTTGATAACAACTGACGTGAGAGCTAGCTTCAGTTTAAGTTTGTATTCTTTTGAAAAACAAAGACAAGTTGTAAACTGATATGCAAGCAGAACTGTGCAGTAATTTGGTGTCACTTTTATAGCCATTAGAATACGACGAGCATTGGCAACCAATTTCGATCCAATGCGGACTTTGTGACGTCAAGTATGACCATATAATCCGACAAGAGGACTTGTCTTGGATGTATCGATACCATCTGGACAAATTAGGCTTTAGCCACGATGGCAATTTGGAGCATGACAACTCTTTAAGTGGTGGAGTGGCAAATTTTAGCGACTACTACCAGAATATTCCAAGGTCGAAAGTAAGTTGAAAAGGAAAAACTTGTGGTAGAAATGCCGAATTTTATAAAAGTAACAACATAAAACATTTTGAGTTTTTAAATACTTTTGATTTTCAGATGATAAAGCTTTTCTATAAGTATCAAGACGACTTTTATCTCTTTGGATACAAATTCTTGAACTATTACTTGGATTGATGCAATTATTAATTGTGAAATTATTTAAATAAAAGTGTTTACGTGTACTTTTGGCAACCCGTAACTCAACCAAACGAACAATCAAAAAGAGTTATGTAACTACTTAGCGACTCTGATGCACTTCCGCAGTTCATTTACATGAAGGAACCTATAGGGAAAGTACAAATGGAGAGCCAGTGAGTGTATCTGAATCAGTTTGTTGTTTTATCTTTTCTGCTGTTTGCAATCGCAGTTACTGTGGCTACGTTGTTTATAATTGTTGAGGTTTAGAAGCATTGGAAGCAGAGAGCAACAGCCAGGATTAATGCAATAAAGTAATTACAGTACAGCGCATTCAAGGTAAAGAACATAATCCAGAGAGATAATTCAGCAAAGAAGTTAAAGCCGTCCCTACATTCTACCGCTGTTCGCTTTAACGAGTATAAAAGGGGCTTCATTTACAGGTTGAAAAATCATAACCACTCAGCATTTCATTTAGTTGAAAGAAGATATAGCAACGATCATGGCTGTCCTGCATTTTCTCTGTGCCTTTGTTATGCTCGGCCTTGCTGCTGGAGCCATTGTGCCCGAAAGTTCGGTCAATCCTGTCACCCTCATCAAAATTGAGCGGCCTGAAAATCTTAAAAATCTGCGGTGGGGCGGAGATATGTTTGACTTATACGTTTCTAGCAGTTGTGTAAGTTACTTTCTAGTAAATTTTTCCCAAATTATGCCTAGCATTTAACATTCTAAAGATTTTGCTGAATAATTTGCTTTTTGTGCATTTTATCTGTAGGTGGACTACATCCAAGCAAAACGACTGTGTGAAGATGAAGGGACGGAAATTCTAATGATCAAAGACAGCCGAAAGCAACAGATTGTCGAGTTGTTTCTTGAAGTCAATAACCTTAGGTTTGGGACTGGATTCTGGTTGGGCTTGACGGACATTTCTGTGGATGGTGACTGGGTATGGAATGACGGAACAAGACCTGGACCTCTGACAACGAATTGGGCCGTAGGACAAAATTACGGAGGGAAGGGGACCACGGACTGTGCCATTGTCAGGGGTACGGGACTTCAGTGGTATGAGACTGAGTGTTTTGGGCCGACTGCCGTACAGTATCATGCTATCTGTCAGAAGCGGTTGTAATTGTTGTCAGATTTGATAATATTTACATTAAAATAAACTTTGAAGCATCTTAACTGCGCATTTCATTCCGAATTTTTATTTGCAAACTGCACCGAACGACCTTCCTGTTGCATTTTTGTGGACCTTTTGATGTGAGATGTGAGCGACAACAAAGATGGCTTGGCTTTTATAAATGCCGTTTCTAGAATTTAGAATTGAAGTGATAACATCACCTGGAGGTGTGTACATGTTTTACTTACTAAAACAGGTCCTCATTAAATCTGCCTTAAATGGTACGCAATGTTGAAATTGGAGCTTAATTTATCGTTATAATTAGCAAGTAGCATTAGTATCAAGTTATTTCAAGAGGCGCTGGTTTAGAACATTCATACGACGAGCATGAGCAAAGATTTTGTGCTGTGAATATTCTTGGTGCTTGTGCACTGATAAGTTCATAAATAGCGATCAAGTCTAACGAATACTCAAAAATTTAATGTAAAAAGTACCACGATTTCATCGTTTGCCTGCCCTTAAACTACTGCTTCAGCCTTAAATTTCCACTCAAATCAATGTGTAAGATACAAAGACTATCGCATTCAACACATAACAGCTCCTAACATTAACATTTTACTAAATTATCGCAAGGACCAACGGGCAATCTCACAGTACCCTAAAAATTTCCACTGACTTGGCGTCAAACGGCAACGGCATACACCTTTTAGTCGGCTATTTAGACCTGAAAGTTGGACCCACTAAGGCTGGGATTAACCAACCGTTTTCTGTTTATGCAAACGGAGTAACTTTGGCTACGTGGAAGATGATTTTTGAGGTGTAAATTCATTGGACAGAAATCCATCGAGACTATGATAATGATGAAATGACTCTATGCAATGCTTGCAGTCAGCGTAAAGCCATATCAGCTGTAATGCTGGGTAATAGCCGCAGGATTAAAAGGTGCAATAAAGTAATTATAGACCCCTCACAGCCTAAAGAGATTACAATATTTTAACGTTTAAGCCACCCTCGTTCCCAATTTGAGTCATTTTTCGCTGCGGTAACAAAAAATTGGATGCAATGGAGACCTATTTTGGATCCAAATCTTTACCACCTTAAGCTCTTTTTACTTCACGAACAACCACTTCGCAAGAATAGTATTAGTTTTCAAACTCTTCCCCTGAATTTTGTTAGTCGGTAGATTGCAATCAATCTCAAGAGATTGTTCATTCATGAGTAGCTCATTAAAACGGATTAAATTAATTACGATACCGTCTTCAGTTTACAAGTATAAAAGCAGCTTGATTGACAGGTTGAAACATCATAACATCTCACCATTTCATTTAGTTGAAAGTCACCAATAGCCATCATCATGACTGCCCTACCTTTGCTCTGCACCTTCGTTGTGCTCGGCCTTGCTGCCGGAGCTGTTGTCCCCGAAAGTCCTCAGAATTCGGTGACCCTTGTCAAACTTGAGCGTCCTACCAGTCTTAAAAATCAACGTTGGGGTGGAAGCATGTTCGACTTGTACCAATCTAGCAGTTGTGTAAGTAACTTTGTATTGAATTTTCTTGCGCAGTTAGTTTATATCAAAACTCTGCTTTGAAATTTTGAATAATTGAGCATAAACCACTCCAAATTTTGTTTATTTCATCTGCAGGTGGACTACATTCAAGCAAAGAGACTGTGCGAAGATGAGGGAACGGAAGTCCTAATGATTAAAGACGCCCGCACGCAGCAGACTGTCGAATTGTTTCTCGAGTACAACGGCATCAGTTTCGACCTTGGGTTTTGGTTGGGCTTGACGGACATCACTGTAGACGGTGATTGGGTGTGGAATGACGGAACCAGACCTGGAAGTTTGACAAAGAATTGGGCATTAGCAAGTTATGGGAAGGTTGGGTCCACTGACTGTGCTATTGCCACTGGAACAAAACTTCAGTGGTATGAGACCGCGTGCTTTGGTCCAACTGCCTTAAAGTTTCATGCTATCTGTCAGAAGCGGTTGTAATTGTTGTGATCACCATCATCACTGAAAGTATTTGAATTAAAATTAAAGTTTAAAGCATCTTAACGGCTACTGTGAGTACGACCCATTCATTTTTAAATTATTGAATTGCACTAAATGACGTCCCGGTTTCATATTAATGTCAAGTATGTTTACAGAAAGTTAATCTTATGTCTCCCTGTAGAAACCGATACGGGTGCTCCGAAAAAATGTTACCCGCTCTCGAGTATGCAGCTTACTGCCTCCTTACGTGGAGGAATTGGAATCAGAGTGAAATGAGAGACGACAACTCTATTCACGGACACACATAAGATCATTCGGTTGGATTTAATACAAGGAAAAATCAATAATGAACTGTGTAGTGGAGTCACAACTCCACATTATGTATAACTTATTATGTTATTATTATGATAACAATAATATTGCTAAGGGTACCGCGTATGTGTGTCAAGGAACATCAATAATGATAATAATGAATCATGGCAAAGAAATTGAAAGATCCACCAATCCTATTGGTCACACGCCAGGTTCTTCTATCCCAATAACTTGGGTACAAAGCAACGTTCTAAAGGCAAGTAGATCATTGAGTGCTAGAAACGAATAACCGTGTTTGTGAATGACTGAAGCATAAAGCAAAATCCAGCAAAATTTCTCATATCAAACTTACCCGTATACAATCCTGCCGCTCCCTCAAAATTCACTACCAACTTACGCACATGTCGGAATGGAAGATTTTCAGTGATTTGAATAATCCAACTGCGATTGGCACATTGCAATCCGGTATGATTCCCAAAACCAGTGATCTTCAGCTCTTTCAAGTCTGGAAACAATTGTGAATAATAATATAGCATTAATTAGCTACCAGGAAAGCATTAAGATAGTTTTGATAACTGACTTTTGGCATTAAACAGTGACGGACGAATCGGTACAATGCACGGATTAAATTTGAAGTTCTTCGTTGGAGGTCTGTTGAAAATGAACTTGGCTTCTTTGTAATTGATCCCGCAAAGAATAGCGGCGATGGCAAAGTCTGGGTCATAACAGTGGTCATGAAGAAAAACGTTGATCTCCAAGTACTCAAGCGAATGAAGGTCGGAGAAAATACTGTTCATTTCCTGATTATCACACGGCCTCCATCTCAGAACTTGTATTTTGTTGATTTTCGGATAGATTTCGTTCACCATTTTCAGGTGGTCGTGACAATATCTAAACCACAGGCGACGGCACTGATATCGAATTTGCAGCGGCAGGTCGCTCTGGTCAACACCATACGGACCTTCAAAAGGATTCTCCTCTTCTTCTTGATAGTGTACGAAGCAATCACACTCAGAGACCTCCACATGTTCCAAATTGGGACAAAGTTTAGGTAAGTTCAACCGCTTCAAAGCTGAAATTTCATGTTCTATCGGCATTATTGTCGATTGCGCAGCCAAGCTCAGCCTTCTCAGATTTGGAAATTTTAGCTCATCGGACGTCTTGAACAATTTGTAAAACTCTACAATGCACATTCGAAGTTCTGTCAGTGTGTTCAAACTGCTAAGCACCATTGAAAACAGAGTGCCTCCATCATTATATGGGCGGCAGTGGTATTCCTGTAAATCCAATCGACACAAGCCCGAAACAGACCGAAGGCCGTCCATAAATCCAGCTTCCGGGTGTTCGCGTCTTATTGTAGTGATCCTGATGCTCTTCATCCGTTTAAACAAGAAAAGATTCGCTGGAGAGTGAGCTTCCACCGTAAGCATTCCACCTGTGATTTCTTCAAGGTTCGGAGCCGATCGAAGCACAAATCGTTCCAAGCAAGATTTTCGTCGTCCATATACTTCATCCAGAACATGTAGGACTTTGAGCATGGGGAAATTCTTTCCACACCAAGATCTTATGAAATCACAGTCGCAATCTTGTCCAACCACTAGTTTCTGTATGGATTCACTGGCTGTGGAAATGAGCTCTCTTAAGATTAAAGCATCGTCAACGGATAAAAGTTCCTTCCAGTATTGTCCCATGTCCAAATTCATGTACTTCCATTGACTGCACAGTACGACTTGTAGTTTCCGCTTTGATTTTCCCAACCTCCGTCTACTTTCTTTGGACTGGAGTGTATCATATGAGTCTTTTTTCCAAGACGACGATGGAGCAGCCCTCCGATGGTTACTTTTGTGTATGATTTCAATATGCAAGCCATTGATGACTTGCATTAAGTCCGTTGAGGCAATCATGTCATTCAAGCGTTGCACATCTTGACGAAAGTGTTTGATGTGAGCGTAGCATTCTCTGCTTCGTTTCAAGACATCTCGAGAAGCTTTCTTCCAATTCTTGGACATAAGCGAGCAAGACAGCAAGTCTGGTACAGGTAAATGGTTGAATATAATTTCCAGGACCTGAAAGTGAATGCAATTAGACTTGCTTTGAATCATGTTTCCAAAATTATATTTATCTGCTTCAACGAAACATGACTCAATTCAGCAAACCCCCTTGCATTATAAATTGACTGACATATCCACTTGAGTTATTCACAGAATTAATATTTAATATGGATCAATAAGACACTTAAAATGCTTACCTCTTGTGGCAATTCGTCCCAATTTCCTCTCTCAATTTCTTGTCTTTCCCCGGCCTCCTCTCTAGAGTCCAACTGTTAATCAAATTTTACATATGAATAAGTCTAATGTTAAGGCTACGAAGTTATAAGTTATCACAATTCAATAAAATTTACAAAGCTTCCAGTGCCCTCACCTTTAGCTTTTTGGAAGCCATCTCGACGGCGTTTGTGCACTGAATTTTTTCAACGCTTATAAGTTCTTTGAAGTTTTTGAAAATTTCTTCTTTCTTAATCCAACCGTTGACGGGAGCTAGCACAGACATACTGACTGTGAGAATATTCTTGAAAGCCTCAAACCCACGTCATATATTAAGCAAGCGGGCAAGCTGAATGCGAGTGTATCGTCTGTGTCTGTCTGTAGCGTCATAGCAACGTCAGTTGAAGATTCACGCAGAGGCAGGACCTTTGTTGCCAAAACATTCCGTCCCTCCAAGCATCATGCGAATGCAACGCCTGCAGTCAGCTAAAGACGGAACTAATTAATAAGCTACAGTGCTAAACAAAGTACATTATTTCGCGAACGAGTTCCACATTGCATTTGTTGTAGAAATCATTCTTGGTTTTAGATAAGAGTAATGACCTAGATATCGTAGCTCATGAAGATCATAAGAACTGAGAGTATTTGAATCAAAGTTAGTTTGAAGCATCTAAAACAGCTGCTACGCAATAAGCTTCACTTATTGTTGTAGTGAAAATGCTTGAAATGAAGTTATTGTCACATATTCATGGAAATTATTTTTGCTGGCAGATGCTTACGAATACAAAAGAAATTCTGATTCGTCATCTCTTTTAGACGCATGATTAAATTTCCATGGAACTAAAAGGTCTTTGAGCCTTAAGGGGAACTCTGTCGTGAGAGAGTATTTATGGTCTCTGTTATGAGAAAAGAGGATTAAGACAAGAGCAGGGACGGTCTGTTCCCTTGGCTATCAGAAAAATATATTCAGGAGAGGTCAACATGAACATACAGCCAGTCTTCCCACTCGTGTCTGCCAAGACGGTGACTCCTTACTGGTAGCATCTTGAACTGCCAAAACTAATACCAAAGTGTCACATTAGCATTGCATTTTACAACAATGCCTTCAACTCAAGTTCAAATGTGCTTGTTTTGTGGAAAAACCTGGGCTGATGGCTGGGATTTGGAACTCCACATGAGGACACACTCAGAGGAGAGACCCTATAAGTGTAGCAAATGCTCTTTTGCATTTAAATCCTTGTACACCTTAGAGGAACACTTTCAGCTTCACCAAGATGTGATAGAAACAACCCACAAGTGTCTTCTTTGCTCGTTTACAACAAATAACGAACTGATTCTAAAAGACCACCAGTTGACCCATCTGAGGGTAAAAGATGTCGCTTGTACTGTCGAAGCTTGCAATTCCACCATTATCAAGCCCAAGCGCAAGCACTTGCTTAAACAAATGAAATACAAACGAAATGGCCGAAAAAAAGTAGCATGTAACTTTCCAAATTGCAACTACCGGTCCTCTGCCGCTGAAGTGAAAATCCATGAAAGGTGCCATAGCGAAGAGAGGCCATTTGTTTGCACCTTCAAAGACTGCACTTTCAAAGCAAAGTGGAAAAATGTACTAACTAGACATGTGAGACGATTTCATACTGACTTAAAATTATTTGGGTCCTCCCAGTGTGACTACCAAGGCAAGACTGCAGGGATACTCAGCAACCATATTGAGAGAAAGCACAATACAAGAACTCTGAAATGTGATGTTCCTGACTACAAGACTAAGGCTGGGTCCCAGCTTGTGCTGAACAACCACAAGAAAATTTTACACGCTGAGAAGTTGCACGAGTCCCTTCACTGCGATTTCCGAATCAAATATCCAACACACTCACCGCTGAAAAATCATTTAAAGAGCATGCACTCTAATCCGGAACCTCAGTTTTCCTCTTATGTGCTGCGCAAAAATTCCGTAGTACAAACGAACAAGCAAATCCGCAAAATAAAAAATTCCAACTCAAAGAATTCAAAACTGATGCGCATACACGTAGGAAAAAAGCATCCAAATGAACTACCCAACTCCAAGTTTACTAAAGGTGCCCATTGTAGCCAGTGTGGCATTAGTTATGATTGTAAATCATCCTTGTTATTGCATTCGATTAGGCACCAGACGGCTGTAGTTGTCCTGACGAGAATAAATGTTAAATTTTGAGTTTGTATAGGCTGCTGTAAATTACAAAAATAGTGTAACGTTTAGAAGTTCTGATCAAGTGAAAGCGAATGTGCTTTATAAATAGTCAAATTCAAATAAATGAATGCCCTGATAAAACCTTTAAAAATCGTCTCATTTTGTGACTTTACGGTAAGAAAATTCAGTTATCCATGGACAGTTTTCCTTCGTCTAGTCCAAAGGCATGTTGTCATGGAAATAACAAAACACCATGAGTCTTTGTCCACAGCTTTACTTCAAACGATTAACTACCTCAAGAATTTATGCTCAATATTTGCCTTTATTGTGAGGATGATGGGGATTGCATTGTGAAAATTGCATAGAACACAGAGTCCAAGGGTTTCGCCATGATATCCAAAATGCTTTCACAAGTGGATGGTGCTACTATTGCGACCCTTGGATGCCTCTTCCGAAAGTTGAACCTGAACTATAAATACTGTAAAAGTTGTCAAGGCGCCAATGATCTGAAAAACGTCCAAATGCCCTATAAGAATGAAGATTACACCAAAGATGAATCATTTTAAAGCATTTTGAACAACAAGGTTACCCCTGGAACACAATACAAGTTGGCTGCGAAGAAAGACCCTGCAGTTAGACTCCAGTCCCATTCCGCTGCATGGGTTGCGACCAGAAACAACTGTAACATGCAAAGAGTCGGTTTGAGTCAATCCTACGCAAGATTTAAAGAAGTTTTAAAGTTTGAAATAATCTTCGATGGCCTAAACAATGCTGAGTTGTGGGATACGAGGACCTCTTTTAGTTCCTCCCGCTTTGTCTTCACCTGGAAAAATTAGTAAATTGTAGTTGTTGCTATTAAATGTTTTCCAAAAAGAAATCTTAGAGCATACTTAAATTATCGTTGTGATCTTACCTGACTCTCAAGCGCATGTCCGAGAAATACCAGCAGCAGAAACTGCATTACTATGATAAAAATTTCTGCAAAACTGATGACAGTATCGTAAGGCCAAATCAATGCATAAATGGCGTACGTCCAGCCGCAAATATTCAGCCCAATGAGCACAAGAATGAAAATGCCAACCACTTGTCCACATAATTCGACCGCCACTTTCATTCTTTGCACGTGTTCAAATAAATCAATGGCTGAGTTATTCAGATTTGTCGTTGTAACTACCAAGTTATGTTTAACAGAAGCAATCAAGAGGTCAAACACTGCCTTATGCGCCTTTCTCATTTCCAATCCTACACAAATAACAACCCATGTGGCAACCTGTGCACAAAAAGTAGGGTTGATCATCGCTATTGCATTGTTTAACCTCACCAACGGTTCCCAAATCCACGACAAGAAGCGACCAAAGAGCCACCGCTGTTCCCAATAAAAAAAATACATTTGTTTCTAATGGGTGTTATTTTCAGACAGGGACACCTCGTCTAAGTTTTCTACTCACACTGCAAGTTCTCTTGCCACCGCCACCACTACGATCGGTAGCGCAGCCCATGGTCTTTCTCACGTTGGCCATAAGAAAATAGTTTAGAGCACACTCTTTGTGGGGATAATTGTATCTTAAATTGACATGTTGAAAAGCAGTAGGAGTATCTTCAGTGGGGTTTCAGTTACCCCAGCCAGTGATTGTTGTGAGAACGTTGTCACAGAGCTTACAACGCCCTCTTTGCCAACATTACCTCAAGATATGCACGAACTGTCACTAGTAGAGTATCCAATTTTTACTACATCTTCTCAAATTATGATGACCAAAATCTGGAGGAAGCGAGTGAATGTTGTGTTGCCCCGGGCGTAGAAAGATGCAAGGATGGTCTGCAGTAACACCCCTCTGTACGACTGAAATGGACACTACCTGGGATGGAGCCTGTACCGATGCTGTGAAAGACCACCCCTTACCATTGGAGTAAGCCAGCCAGCAGGACTGCGTCTGGTTACTTGGACTAGGGAAGTAGCAGCAGTGTCAAGCCTGGAGGAGAATGGTGCCTAAAGGACGTCGGAGTCTAAGGGGTGGTGGGGCTTCCTTGGACCGAGCTATGACGGTCCCGTTACGTAAATGGCGGATGTAGATTCACTCAAAAAATAATTTGTGTCATATTCTAATTGTCTAAATTTGTGTATTGGATGTAAAACGGAAATGATAATATTCATGATATGCTGTAAAAACGATAAGTTACAAATCGGCTGAATAAATATTATTATTATTATTAAATTATGATTGTTCGTGGTACTAAGCGAAAAACAGGACGCCTCCACAGCAAAATTCATGATTATTTGGAAGGGAGTAGACCAGGGAAAGTTGGAACATTAACAGATGCTTTACGGCGATTGAGTTCGGCTATGACTTTTGTCAACGAAAGTGGTTTACCTGTGCGTGAACCAGACAGCAGCCAGAGCTCCAAGGTCTTGTTTGCCATTGCTGGGAGAACATGGTAAGTGAATGCTCTTGGACTCCGAGGTGTGCTTATGAACAGCCGCTTGCGTGGACTACCCCCTGAGAACTTGCAATTTTTCAACGTGCAAGGCCTAATTGCTATGAAATCCAACTCTCCGTTGCCAATATTTCACAACTTTTTGGCTATTAAGATCTAAAGTACTAGATTATTAAATGTAAAGACTACACGAAATGTTGCATTAAGCCATTCAAAATCAGTAAGTATGGCGGTAAATGCGTATATCTGCGATATTGCCAGGGAAAT
>JAQIWI010002845.1:0-11313 GCA_034698825.1 Deuterosminthurus bicinctus | reverse complement strand
TTTGTACCTCTGCTCTTTTCACTGATAAACCGTGCAGCAATGATAATCATCTGAGCTCTTTAGCTGCCCGCTTGAATTACATATATGACTTTATATTCAAGCTAAAACGAATCCATTTCAAGGATTTCATACTATTTCATCTCACCTCCTTCTTTGGTTCGTCGTGACTTTAATCATTATCAAAAGGTGTTTACAACAATGCAATTATTATTAGTACGGGAAAAAATTATGCAAGGAATGCTTTTAGCGTCGAGTACAGTAATACACAATAACACAATAAACGCAAATAAGCTTTCCACATGGCATGTCTCTAATTACTCTATGTATTGTTGCTTTTTATTATTGTTGATTTGGTTATAATTGTACGTTTTGGATTCAATTGCTCATTTTAATTAAGAAGCCATGTTGATGCTGATGGATGAGCTAACTTCCTTTATGCTCCCCTTTATTTGCAAGCATATCAAGATGAACTTCAATTCTTCATCTTCACCATGATAATTCTTTTATGGCCCTGATAGTGAGGGCTATATAATACAAAGGCATTCAATAGTTGTACCTTTTTGCTCTCTTTGCTACTGGTTTTGCCTTTCGTTACATTTGTAATAAAGGGTGTTTAGTTTAGTAATGCATAGAATCGAATATATACATGGGTCTACCTAATGCCTCAACACCACACGCACATGCCACAAGGACCCATGAGTGGTATTACAAATACTAGATGCATATATGCACTAGTCTGGTAAGTTTCCACCATTGATGCCACTTAAGAGAGAAAGGAGATCTTCTACTGTTACACACAAACAGAGGAAATTAATGAATTTATATACTTGAGGGTGGATACGCAGAGTCATCAACTCAGACTCAGAGTGAATCTTACACTCACACACATAGCAACATCTTTATCAGTCACAGACAGTAGCAAGGATCAGGAGTACGAGGAGAATACGTGTTACATTTGAATGATTGCCGTGGTAATTAATGTAATAAAAGGGGAAGGATAGAGAGGACAGAACTTGATGAGCTTAGAGAATTAGCATAGGGATCCATTGTTGATGTAAATCCCGTGTTTCCACATGAGATTTAATCGCGCTATCCAACACACCATGCCTTATTTTGACTGCGTATTTTTACAAGTACTCCTTGTTACACAGATCTTCATCTCAATCAAGCCATCCGTCCGCACGTACGCACCTTAATAAATGCATATTTGTTGTTCATCTTGATTGATTCTCAAAGGGGATGGATGAGAGGATGAGGAGTTAGTGCCACTGTGGAAGGCCTCGCATATATGTAAACTTTGTTGATTCTAACAACCTTCAATGCATTGCAAGGTTCAAACACGTATACTACACGGGCTACTCAAAGAATTGATGTAGGTAAACTCTTCCAGTTTGTAGCCATTGATGTGAGGAGAGGAGGCATACGAAAAGTCTATTGGACTGTGTAATACTAGGAGTGGAAGTTAAGTAGTGACGGTTGTACATAAATGGAGTGCGATTAGCATCGGTTATGCATATTTATTATAGAATCGTTTGTGAGGTTATAAGCATGCCGCCACACTCTGTGTGGACAGAGATGTGAGTGTGTGTGTGGAAGTGAAAAAATAATTATTCACAGTAAAAAAAACCTTGCCTTTCTGGCTGAAAACTGCCGTTTAAGTAGTTGTACGCAGGAGCATGCGCCTGTCTTCTGCAAAGTGCTCATGTACAAACTGCATTGGTAGCAGACACAATGATCTTATATGAGAGAAAGGATCTGTGAGTTAAAGTGTGTGTTTTCAAGCATACATAATCCCGCCTGCCTCCTCTGTAGTAAAATGTTCGTAAACGAGTGAGAGATGAGAGAGAGAGAGAAGCAACCAGACCAGTTTGTGTACTGTTGTTGTCTCTATTCAACTCACTTATGGACTTGACGGCATTAACCATGATGATGATGAGGAACTACATGATGACTTGTTTCCTACACTTAATCAGCTATATATGTCCAAAGGGTAAAAAATTAAGAGAGATTTAGTGTGGAAGGGAATAATAATCACGTCATATAATGATCATATTACTGTGGATTTGTTTTCAAACAGTAATTCTCACTTGATCTCTCTCTCTCTCTCTCGCGCTCTTCCAAATGTTAACCTATGCTTACAGTCAGAATGCAATCTCACGGGTACGGCTTCCCTATTTTATTCCTACTGGTTTTCTCTACATAATATAATCGGCATCATCATTCAATATGGTGACAGCTGCACTCACCGTGACCTTCTCCTTCATTCCCACTTCCCATGGAGTGACCATGTGAAGTCAAGTGCATCCAATGCAGGTGATATTAATATTTTATATCCAATGGCTCCTATTACCAGAACGATACTCAGTGTTTATTCCAATGCCGCTTTATTATGTGTCCGACAAATTCTATCTCACACTAGCAGAAAGAAATTTGCACCATTAGTTTCAACTAATTAAGATCAATCAACACCATTTCAAGTGCCGACCAAGGACTCACATCACTTTGGAATTTCCAGCCTTTCTCAGGTTCCCTTACATCATCCTAATAACTATCATTAACTTGATTATGAACAGGCTAAGCCCAGTTCGTGTACACTTTTGTGTTCCTCCACGTAAAGAGAATGAATAAGATTTTCCGCAAAAATAATTACTGAGTCAATCAAGAGCTGAATGGGTAGCCTGCTGTGTCTTTCAAATTGGTGACGATTGTACGGCGTGCTTGAGGAACAAAGCGAAGCCATGGAGCTGCTTTCAACAGCCAAATGATCGTATTAAAAGTAGAAAAATCTAATTCTGATCTTCACTCTCAATTCCTTCCTTTTTCTATCTCGCTCTGCATGACTGGAAAAAGGTAAGCCGACTTTTCATGGGTAGTTATGCTGTTACTGTCGTAGTAATACATGTAGATAATATGCATGTACGTGCCATTGAATTGTAGCCTGTGGTACATGTAGTACCATATTTCCATGAGCATGCACACCTAAAGAGAGAGAGCAGGTTGAAAGATAATAATTTTTCCAAGTCTATCAGTGAGTCGTCATTTGAGAGGTGGCTGCCGCGGGTGTAAAAAGGAAAAATTAGAGGAGGACAAAAGGGGAAGAAAACATTGAAAAATTGCTTGTCTTCTATCGCCTTTCATGTGCCTTTTTCTCAAGACTTGTTTCAAGAAGACTCAACCCTGAACGTGTGCTACAAACTTGCTCCTCAACCCTACTACACACTGTCGATCACCATCATCATCTTCTTCTTTTTCTAACACGTACAAAAGAGTCGATGGTAATTTGAGCTGGAAGTGTTATTATTAACAATGTAAGATATTGTAATATGCATGCATGCCCACATGTAAGTATGTACTAAAGTACAAGAGGGGCTCCTCGCTTGAGTGCTCTCCACTCATTACGACTATCCTATGTGACTTGGCCTCGTAAACGAGCAATAATGGCAGGTGCAAATTACCTCTTAACTTCTTGACCCTCTCTGATGCTCCTATTTTTTGCATCATTATCAACAAGAGTGTAATATGAAGAGACGGGATATTTTCACCGTTCTACTCAATTTGACTTCCATTTTCATGTCTTTCAAGCGCATATAATTATCAAGTTTGAATTTCAACGATAACTTTAAAAACGTACACTCAACCACATCGCGGCATCTTTTTTCCTCCAGACAGACAAGTAAAGTACAGGCAAACATTCAAGTTTGCTAGCTAATGATTTCAATGCCAATTTTTCAGCTAACAGCCCAAGTTTTTGTCCATGAAAAGGAAGAGGAAAAACAAAAAAACAAGGGCATTAAGCCGTGCGATTAATTGTGTATAGTTTGCATGGAGAGGATCTCACTGAACCAAGTTTGGTCTGCTTTTTGTTAGGGACAGACACGAAGCCGTCTTACTTTATGACTGCTTGATTGTCAAGACGTGGGCGGTCCAGCTCCTTCCATACTCATGGAACAATGTTTTCCTCGCCGTCCCCAACAGTCCGTTCCTTACAGATCATTATCGAATGTCGTCTTACTAGCTTGTGAACGATTTGTACCCGAGGCACACGTTCTGCCTTCTCTGAGAAAACCGGCTAATCTTGTGCAAATTGCTACAAAGAGCAGAGCAATAATTTAACTGCTCCACATCACACTCCTACAGTTAACAAGGCATCTCACTCAGGCTCTGACCACATTCAGAATAGTGACGACAACAATTAGGCTAAAAAAGGCAGAGACGAACATCCTGGGACAGGAATTAAAGGCAGAGAGGATGAAGGAAGGTGAGCTTAATTGCTCTTGATTGATCTATGTGTATTTGATAGAGGGGAAACTTGCAGTTCAGTGAGATGTAGGATATAGTTGGTGGTGTAGGATTGTTCGGGCAATTTATATGTTACGTCCATCGAGCATGCCCATACAATCTTGCTCACCTTATGTGACCCCACTGATGATGCTCCTCTCAATTCAAAGCCACAGAAACGAGGAAAATATAGGTCCTTATGTACAACCAATACGAAGGATAGGGACCGTGCCTAATGAATTTATACATTTTAGCTTGTTTTAACCTTTTTAAATTGTTCTGTGGATGAGCATGCGTGTAATTCTTCCATGGCAGTTCCCTCGTAAATAGTTATTATAGTGGAATTAAACTCGTGCATGTGTCTGAGTAATCGTAACGCAGTAGAGCAAGGGACTGGAGAAGCGGAGACGCGTATAATTGTAGTATTAAGCTTATGCTGGATGGATGTGAATTTTGTGTACGGGAATAATGAAGAGACTCTTTCAATTCAATTCATTATTGCATGGAGTGATTGACGGAGTGAAGGGGTGTTGCACATAATGTCAAGTCCGTTGTATTCTCCTCTCATGATGATGGCTCTCCGGATGGGTGTTAAATGATGGAGCAGAAAAATCCAGTTTCAACAACGTCTCAGCTCTCCTTCGGTAAATGCATAGCACATGAGGAATTGCAATGACAGCTTGGAGCCAAGGGTTTCAGCCTTAATGAACAAGCACCCTCATCTCACACGAATAAATACAGTCTGAACAGAGAGTAAGCCTTAATTGTGGTAAACCTTGTAATTTTTCAACTTCCTACTTGAATCCGAATGTCAGAATTGTTGCTGTACATGAATTCGATGTTGTAACCCATTAAGTACCTGCTGTCTGATGCACACGTTTCACTATACAAGCAGCCACATACAGCACATCCAGTGAAAGACCAGTATTAAACAACTTCACACACATACACAAAAGTAAAATGATATAGAAGTGGAGACGGTTAATTTGGGCCGGAAATTCATTTTTATACTCGGCTAATAGAGCGTTCTCTTGTTCAAGGCTAGAAATTCATGCAGAGGATCACCCATATTATATCATCATTAGCCACGTTTACTTCCCTCCTTCACTCTCCAATCTAAATTATTATGTCCTTACACTCCATCCACACAGAATAATGCGAGCACAAGCTATAGGCACTCAAGTGTAAGCATCTACTCCAGTAGCTTGTATTGCCAGCGCAGGCATGGTTTTGTTTGTCTTCATTTCATTGTCTCACTGTGTGTTCCACACTGTTAGAAAAGGTATCATTATGCTTGCGTACTGCACACACACGCTCCATTATTGCTTTTTAAATGAAATGCACATCATTTCCATACGTCTGAATGGAGCACACACTTGGACCTTAACGTGTTGTTCCTCTCCTGTCTTTCCATTTTTCATCATTCTCGGGATTCATGACAGCATTCAATTATTATTGTGCCTCATCTCTCACGTGGAACACACAGATACACTTGATTCTGGGGACGTCATGTGCTTGATGTGTATATCTCTTAAAGCAACTACTCACATGCACGTAAGCTCGAAATATAATGTAAAAGAGTGTGTTCCAGAGCTCTTAATGAGTGTCAAATTCATTGGATGTGTGACTATTAATGTTGCGTCTAATGCGGAATAAATAGGAGCATTGTGATCAGCTTCCTGGCTTTGAGCGCTGAATAATGATAGCTACGGTGAGAAGAGCACCATGTGGCGCACGTCACACTCTCCAGACTTTTTTTCCCAACTGATGATGACACCCAAGATGATGATAATGATCGTATCTTGTTGAAAAAAACGTTAAATTTTACCTCTTTTCCTTGAATTCATCCGAATTCTTGCTGAATGGCTTCTTAGGAAACGCCGTGAGTTTGCGCGCTATTGCATATAATTATTTGAGAGGAAGGCGACATAATAATAGATCGAGGATCCCTTAATTACTCTATCTTTTGTAAGATCAAAAGTAGGGCCGGAACGATCCCGTTCCCTTGTCTGCTTCTTAATAATAAAGAAGTGGTTTTCTTCATGTAGGTAAACGGAAGGTGTAGGTAACAATGGGAACAGAAGCATTGACTCGGCTGTCATTATTGATGGCTGATAGGAGCAAAGGTAATTGTAATAATAAAGCGGACATGTGAAAATAAAGGGGGAATGGTTTCAAGAATTGTGTTTACTTAATTTACTCCTCCAACTCTAATGAAATCTTTGTTTGCAATCCCACTGGGATGCTTTGCCTTATGAGGAAATCGGATGGCGTACATGAGATATAGAGGGAGAGAATAGACTCTTTGAATGCGAGGCTTGTGTGATACTATGTGATGGAATACAAGTACTATTATTATTGGCAGTGTGAAACAATATGTGTGTTCCGCTTTACTTGTGTACAAGGGCAAGATATGGAAAAGCACAAAAGTAGTCTAACCGCTCCCTCATCATCGTCATCAACTGCCTGCCCGCTTTGCAACGGGAGTGAGTGACTTTAGTAAGGCATCATACGAAGCACTTTTTCCACAAAACTGCGCCTATATAAGAGCGCAGGGAAGACAATAGTTTAGAGTATGTAACGTGTATAGATATACATAGTGTGTAATCATAATAGGGAGGATGAAGGGTCAATTTTTCCATTTTACTCCTCTGTGTCGCTCTGCATTCAAGCCACGGAGCTTGAAATTATTGAGCGTAATGAGACAAGATGGGGAAAATTCTCCAAGGTAATCCACCGTAAGATGTTAGTCATTACAGGACTAATGAAGCATGACAGGTAAAACCCATACGATTTTTAGAGACGAGAAAGAAAAAAAATCTCGTATATAATATACGACCCACCATTCAGGGCATAGTATACGTCTGCATGTGTGTGTGTGTATGTAACTGTTCGCCCAATTGTTTCTCCATCATCACACCGTAGTCACTACTGCTACAGTTGATGCAATGAGAAGATGCGGCAGTGAAGATCACGCTCCTCACTCCTCTTCGCTCTCATGGCTAAGTCAATCCGTATGTACATTGACTGTTTAGCCTAATTTATAGCTTTGTTCATGTAGATGAAAAGGAGTTGGACCAGGTAAATTGTAGTAAGTGTAAAAGGGGATGAGTGTAAGGGTAATGTAACTCAAGATGTGTCGTCGTGAGGTTCAATTGAGCGCGTCAGGGCTGTGTTTGTTGGGCAATTGGATAGAAAAAATGCTTGAAAATCTGGAAAATTAGCTCAACTTCTGTTGCCTAAGATTAAGTGAAGTCCGTCATGCCAAATAGACATTACCGAATCCAGACCTTTGGTCCAAGTTTGAGAGTATGCACTGGGCTCATGGCGTAGGGATAGAGTATTGATTACAAGGGTCTGTGTGGGTTTAATAACGGAGCGGCTCAAGTCTGACTAACAGATGAACTAGCGCTTAACTTAGCTAACAGTGGGGTATGATTAAGGCACTGTCGGACACTTTGCGGGTCAGTTAAGGTTAAAAAGATGAAGTCACCCGCGTCTAGAATGTCTGCGTGTCTCTGAGGAACTCGGGAATGCACCCATTGGACTGTGAGGAGACCTACGAGAACCTCTTTCCTCTCACTCTCGCCATCCCATTGCCCCAGGAGCCTTACCCCTTCTATTTCTATCCACTCTTAAATCATACGTCCTACCGAGCCCTCCAACCTCAATATTAATATTGATAATCCTCCCTTCTATAGCTCTCTTTTAAATCCGCGTACAATTCTTACAGCTTTAATCCACACGGATGTGAAACCAGTATCTCACTCAACATATTAACCTTTCAATTTGAAATCAAGCTCTTTGACCCACACGCATGCGAGAGAGTAAGTATCCTGTGGGAGAAAATAAGTAGGGAGAGATTTACGTCCTTTCAGGTGCTAGCTGAAGTCATAGTTATAATTCTCAAGCTGCCACACGGGGAGAGCTAAATGGAAAAGGTCCGATAGGATTAGGGGAAATGACGGGAGATTGAAATAGATACTCTCGCTTTGACTGTACAAATAAATTAAATGGTCTTTTCATAGCGCGATTATTGATTAAAATTCTTTTTTAATTCCAGGAAACGTTGCTCATAAAACTCTACACACGCCTGACTCGACCCTTCGGTCAGTGCTTACATTACACTCATCTCTTTTCCCTTTGGATGAAACCTCTTCTGAAACATAAACTGTGCATAAGTACTGTGCGTGTCAAAGCGAAAGTGTGCAAGCTTCCCGTCTGTAATACTCGGATCAACTTCAAATAATTATGCCCTCGTGCAACATTATCATCCTGGAGAATGGAGGCAGCCGACGGTACCCTTCAGGACTCCTCCAATGTGACGTCGGTGTTAAAATTTGAAGTTGAAACGAGAGTAATTTGACCAAATTAAGCAGAGCTCAAGTGCTGGAACATGCACTTAATGTCAAGGGAACTGGATGAGAAGCACACGCGAGGTGCGATTATAGGAAGTCATCAAGTGGTATCAGTACAGATCTGACATACACACACGCTGATTATATCCTGAATTAAGGGCTTGTTTAGCCTGAAAATGCTTCCGTTTACTGTCTCCTGCGGCTCTGCTAACATTACGAATTCCGTTTGAAAGTATTACTGTTTGCGACAAGATGAAGAGAAATCCTCTGTAGGGTCAGTTAATTGACTGGACTAGACTTACATAATGAATATGTCACTGGTTGAAATATAAAACCACATTGGAAGTTTTGCAAATTAACAGCAAATGGCCTCCATGTCTTGGTCACGTATTTGTAATACGTACATGCCCACTCTCTGTACTTCCCTACATTAAAGCTGCCCAGTGTGACGGAGTAAATCTTAATGCTCCAGAAAGGCACGTATAGACGTAGGTTGTTCTTTCTGAAAACCTCAAGATTTAATTCCCATGTGCAATTTTCTTTCATCATGTAATGGGATCCATTACCACGTGGACATTGACTGTTCATAGTGGACCTACTTGGGTGGAAAACCTCAAGACACACATACACACGTACACGCACACAGAAGAAGAGTAAATGAATGACTTCCGCTACGAGTAATTTGATCTCGCAAATTATTCTAAGGCGCATTTGACTTGAAACCTGATAATCTTATGTTTTTAATTCACCATTTTATCTTAAAGTGCTCTACAATGCTATCCATTAATTGACTGCACTTAGTTTTTGCAAGTGCTGCTGTCTGCCTGAGCTGGACGTGTCCACACATAAATTTTCCATTTCCGCTAACACTCTGCTGGCTGCCTACTAATTGGCAATTTGTTCTTAGCATTATTATTATTAGTTCAAACAGACAAAAGACACACATGGTTTAGCAACTTGTTCCCTCACACACGGCTACTATTTGATTTTCAGGTTTTCTGTGTGAAATCCATATCAAATGAGCATCAAACAACAAACGGAAAGAATTAAACTCTTCTGCATTCTTCAGAGTAGTTTGCCTTTATTATTATTATTATTGTTGTTGCTATGAGCGATGCTTATCGTCAAGTTCCACAGTGCCACCTCTTTGTTCCCATCATGTGCCTCATAGCAATCATAATAATAATAGCGATTGTTAAATCTGGAACTTGTTCCGAATTTCCATGCAAAAGTTCTCATGAAATTGCAGAGGTGAGACAATTTTTAAACAATGCTTTTACACCGAGCTCCAGCCCTTTTTCGCAGCCATTATAGAAGTCCTTTTGCAAAAATCCTATCTGATTTTAAACGTTACATGTACAACATTTTTGGAAGGAAGCAGCCGATTCAAAGTGCTAAATGCACCAATTTTCCCCATGTTTCACATCTTAGCATTAGATGGTAGAAAAAATCGGGCTTGTGAGTCTCGTCATTATGAGCTCTCAAGCGCAGAGCTTGACGTGAGCAATGGCATTAAATTGAACCAAAGATCTCCTTCAGATGTTTGAGTAAAAAATCGGGTGGGATTTAAACTAAACATAATTAGAGTTAAACACTGAGCTAAATAGTAAGGAGAGGAACTACTGTGCTTGGTGCTCCGCCAGTAATTATAATGAGGGAGCAATTTACGCCTAAAATGAATGACTTGTTTAACCTACAGAAGCCACTTTTTGCTTTATCACTTGTATTTTCTCTGGCCCATTATAATATTATCATGATGAGAATCTACACACAAGTGAACAAGCTCAACTATTGGGGACCTAAGTTGTGGACGACCTGGTGATATAGAAAACCTGCTTCTGTAGGGTTCCTGTACTTAGCATGCCCATACTTCATTTCTTCACTAACTTGTACTTCACAGCTCAACATGTAGAGCAAGGGTTAAAAATGAACCAAACCCACAGTGTAGACTAAATAGACTGATTACTTCTTACATAGTGACTCATTACTTGTGTATTAATGTATACTTGAACTAAAAGGGGATCCAGCAAGTTTGCCGCAGAGGATGCCATCCTATGTTCTATTAAAACCAGTCGACCCAAGCAAGACTGTACAGACTGATTTACATTCAAGCCATGTTTCCGTATACGTGAACATTTGTTATACATAACAAAGTCATCGACTGCAATACGAGCAGCAAATAAGATAAGGTACACACAGAAAAAGACTAACTTCCCGTTGGAAATCCTGAGTGTGTACTAAATGTATTCATCAGCTAATATAATCTGATGAAGAGTCGAGTCAGGTTTATAATCACTTTCCTTAATCGCTCCCTCCTGCACATCAGCCGAGTAATTTTTCGCATCTTAATCGTAATTAATTTTTTCAGACTCTTTTAATGGAGGAAATGTGCAATTTCCGCTCGCTTCTCCTTCTACCCTTAAAGCTCTTTTACACATAATCCTTCATCCAAGTATACAGAGCAAGTTCATTTTTAATCCACAACTTGAAAAGCGTATGCATCCTCCCTTTGATAAGCGTACACAATAACTACTCTATATTTACAATAAATAATTATTATATAATGCTATATATCCACCTTCCTCTGCATGGAAGCATGTGTGCTAAATGAGTCAATCGTTTATCCCCCTTGCTCATTCTAACAATCAGAGAGACTTGTTTAATTTGTTTAATTACT
>JAQIWI010002844.1:0-11315 GCA_034698825.1 Deuterosminthurus bicinctus | reverse complement strand
TACTAAACTAATTCTAAGCTTCATGTTTGCTCTACTACACCTCGGATTGTCCCTTTGTGCGTTGAGTAGTAAATTTGGAACACTTTGATACCTACCTGGAACCCCCTGCCCCTTCTACCGTAGAACGCACCCACCGAACTTTCATCGCCCTTCAAGTGGTCAGGAACAAGTAAACTCATTCAGAGTTGTTAGAACCAGCTCGGCGTTATGTCGGGCGCAGAGGAAAAGGATGAGTTGGCATTGGTCCTCAAGTTAGCTGATGACGACAAAGACTCGGTTGCCGGCGAATCTTCTGCTGCCAGTTCCATTGCAGATCGTCAAAGAGGAATGCTCAAGCCGAGAATTACTGTAGAGTATGAGCGTGTGGGTTCCTTTGATGTTTTTGAAACGACCTGCCCGCTAGAATTCTCTCCTTTCCCACCGCCACCCCCACCAACTGCCCATCAAGCTGCCCGCTCACGGCGTAAACCTCATCATCCGAAAGGCTCCAACAGAAAAGTCCTTCAGACCATTAGTATCGTGGATAACATTAGTTCCGAGTCAGAGGATGAGCTCACAGCCGCGTACAACCAAAAAATTAGAGACCTTCAAGACCCTCCGCCGGTTATGATGTCCGTATATCTGGACACATTCTTCCGTTCAGAAAACCCGACATCCAAAGAGCCCGTGGACGGTCAAGCGGCAGTCTTCTGGGCGAAGGGTGATTCCGCCAAAATCCCATCTTGTCCGAAGGAAGGTGAAGATAGTGAGTCCGACTTGGACCCGGAGATCGCCAAGTACATTGAGACCCAGCAGGACAAGAAATACAATGGAGAGAATGTGACAGGGGAACGACTCTGGTATGATCAAGAGCGTAGTCTCATACGAAACCTACACACCAACGGCTCCATAAGTCTCACATCCTACGGCGACACAGACGAGAGGATATTTGGGAATACGGAGATATTCGATCAAATTTTAACCCCTGAAGAACGAGCGAGTAAGTTGAACGTGTCAGTTCCAGCCTCAGTAGGCTTACGAATGCTCTCATTACTTTTCTAGTGGACTTTTTTTTTTATTTATTTTTCTTCGCATTCCTTCCATAGTGCTCCGTGCTCGTCCCACAGAGGAGCCCAATAACTTGAAGTCAGACAAGAAGAAAAAGTCTCATCATCATATCCTACCCGCAGAACCCAAGAAGCTCAAAAAACACTCTTCATCTTCCCGACCCAAGGATCAAGGAGATTGGCTCTGAGTTTCTTATCTTTAATTCCAAAAAATTCTGCGGCATTTTGAATTGAACAACAAGATTAAAAACAAATTGCCAAATTTATTCCCAAGGACTACCGCAAGCGTTTCAAATATTCATTTATATCACACCCGCGTGTGTCTAACAGCAAAGGGCCAAGATTGCCATGTAGGGAAATCGCTTCTTGTCGCCCTCACCGCATGCATTCATATAGATTGAGTTTCTCTACTTCACTCCCACCCGGATACATATCCCAGCTGCCATAAGATCCTCAAAAGATATAAAGAATACCCGGAGATCCTTTCCCCTCTTTCGCACACATCCAGAGAACAGATACTGTTCAATACGGAAACTATGGAAACGTGTAGTCTATGGATTTCTCTGCTCTCTCTCTCTCTCTCTCTGTCTCACTCTCTCTTCCCCCCTCAGTGCGTTGGAAAGTAAAAGCTTTTCCATTCAGACTCACATACTTCCATGGTATGCACTACGGCAGTCACTATTTACTCTCCCGACTCACTCCGCGTTCTCATTTACCAGCTGCTCCTCCACCGGCCTCCTTTCACCCGCTCCCAACTCCTGAGAAGGACCATTCAACCACCAGCAGCCACTTGGTCGTCATTTCTGGCGAGAAATTCGATACGAATTTAAATAGCTGCTATGAATTGCACAGGAAACTGAGGGCTGAGCTTGATTCGTTGAGGCGAGTCAGATCTACTGAGTGGAGTGCGAGCAAGGGTGAAAGCTTTGGTGTTTGTGGCCACCATGGAAAGAATTTTTCCTCATTTATTTTCCGGGTTGTGACAACCAGGAGGGATTTTGGTGGTAAGTTTTAACTACCTCGATATAAAAGTGCTTTCTAGTCCACAATGGCCTTATTTTATTTACGTCGTGTGTGTGTGTTTGTTTCCGCGTGCTGTGACATGATGCATGTGCGTTGGCATTTGGTGTATGCTTAAACTTATTACCTACTTTAAAATTGAAGGGGTCCACATGGTGTGTTTGCGTTTGTTTGGATACGTATCCCATGTGTCTGTCATGTTGAACTTGTGAAAAACTTATTGCTTCAAGCATCCAATTGCTCTGTGTGGCCTCGCCTCCGAGGTGACGGAAATAGAAGAAATAGAGCCTGAGATTGTCTCTAATGGCACATTCCCATTCAAATTGATAGCCGCGAGGGCGAAAAGGCATCAATTTTGCATGTGGGGGAACCAAATGAATTTCTCTGTAAACTTGGTCGGAGGTTACCCAAGCTTTTTCTCACTACTTTATAAGCTCCTCTCCTACACGCATCCAGACGACTGCTCTCTGGTACTGTACGAAAGGCTTTCATTAGTTACAAGATTCTATAGGACTTTCTCTTCACTACTACCTTGTTCACAAGATTGAGAGAAAGACAAGAGCAGATCACGCAGCCTCTTTTCCTTTCACTGTACGTACGAATGAAGATAGACGCGAGAAGTGTTCCTCTTCTCTTCATTTATCACTCAAGTGAGTGACGGTGGGAGTTGAGATGAATTTATGGGGAAGAGGATATCAAGTGAGGCTGTCCGTTTGCCACGGAACATCTCTGATTGCACTACCACTTGACACGTTCGTTAAGCATCCAGCTGATCTTGAGCTGAGATGACGTTGGTGGGAGCCCAGGAGACTGTTTTCATTTGAGCTGTTACTTCCCATTGTATTCACATTACGTTTAGTCAGGACTCGTACACAGTGATGCAAATGTGCTTTTACATGTTTTATATCTTGCTGCAGCTCATGCTGAATTAATTTAGTGAAGGGAGAGAATGGGAGAGAAGTGCCACGAGAAGTTTTTCAGGTCGTTTGAATGGATGAAAGTTTCATAATAATAATCAGCCGTCTCTACGAAGGGAAAGTGACAGAAGGGGAAAGTTTGGTGGCATTTGCATTATGAATATTATAAACGACTGAGAGATTAGGCTGAGCTTTTGCCATTTGCCTTTGTATACCAACTTGTATTCTATGTGAGTGCGTACAGAATTTGATTATGTGAACAGTAACAAGCCTAACTGGAGGAGCTTTTGCGAGTATTTACACAAAAGTAATAATGCTAATGCGACAGTGTTTGTCCTGTTTCATCCTATATAGGGGTGTACATAATAAAGTTTCAGAATACCAGGATGATGCTCAGAGGCTGCTGGCTCCGCTGCCTTCTCATCCCACTTCAGGCTTACGGGAGTTTGAAAAAAAGAAGGAACTCCTTGCTCATCCTCATCGGATTCAGCGTCCTTGCCTGCGGTCTGTATTGTGCCACATACTTCCAAGCCGTGGCAGCTAGTTGGCAGTGGAAATCCACCCAGTGGTTCCTCATTACAAGCTCTCTGCCCGTCAAGCAGCCAACAGCCACCGGGCTGAGGAGCCTGTCTCCACGTCTCCTTCTACTTTCTCCTTCGATTCACACTGATGGTTCGTGCGTGCTTTCTTCAGTCTTCTTCACAATTTTTCTTATGCCATGTCCACAGTGTGGGTTAGCACAATTTACGGAGGCGCCAATTGCACTCAAGTCACATGCTGACAATATAAATGACATCAATCTGACGTACCAAGTAGATCAAGTGTTACGGATGGCAATTATCTTACAACGAATATAGTCGTAGGGTGTTCAAGCAATCCCCAAATTCGGCACTCTCACATCACACTGACACGTAAGTTTGCAGTGCAAGTTATACAAATCCAAGCCATTTGTAGGGATGCTCTGTGAGCAACAGGAAATTAGCCATTTTTTAAAGTGGAAAGCTTAAATTCAATCGCATTTGGTGTAATGGAATTATTTGAATTGGCTATCTAAAATGTAATTTAGGATAAAACTCGATTTCGCATTTTCTAAATTGCTCACACCATATTTTATTTCATTTACGCCGAGAATTATTGGAATTTTCCGACTCATTTCGAATTAATCGTTTTATTTTCATCGCATGGATGCCTACCCGAATATTTCTATTGAATCCACGTGGTTGAGCACTTGCAAGCTGATAGGGCGGGACGTAACGGTGCCTTCTCTAGATTGCAGGAAAATAAGCCTGTGGATATTTATCGTAAGAAAGTTTCGTGGAACTCAGTTGTTGGAATGCCTCATACAAGTCATCTTAGGGAATTGATTGTGACCCAAAACGTACTGAGACTGAGATAGGTCGGATATTGGACTGTCACTTTGTTAAAAATAACGATGGGTCTGGTTCATGAATGTCATACGCAATTAACTAACAGCATCGTATCATAAAAATGCAATAAAGCATTTATTTATGAGACAACAACCGACAGCGGGTGTACTGGTATAATGACACACGATCTTACTTTAACGACAAAGAATCCCTTCATATGTCTGTAAATTATTGACGGGAGCGTCTCATCCTGGAACTCTGACATTTCTAGCTGCTCACCGTATGGTGTTCGGAAAAAATATCATAACAGAAATTCCAATTAGCAGTTGCAGTTATTATACCCGTCCATGTATTCAATCATGTTATGTTTGGAGAGATGCTTGCAGAGAGAAAGTGAGGAATGAACTGCTTGGGAAAGAATACAAATTCTTGGACATGCTGTGGGAGGACTAAGGAATGGATTTTTTTGTAGCACAGCAGCGTTTTATGAAGAAAAGGGAAGAGAAGGAAGATGATGAGACGGACAACTGGGAGGCGAAGCTGGCGTGTCATTTGCCAAAGTTGAATCCGATGGACCCAAGTATTGTGAGCTTCATCAAAGCTCCGCCTTCCATCGACTGTCAACAATCCTACCCACTTCTCTTCCGCACAGATTTCCACTCCACACTCATCCAGCTGAAGGACCTGGAGGACATCTCCTGTTCCTATCGCACCTTCCAACGTGGAAACTATTCCGACGTCCAAATCCAGTACGCACCACACATCCTGTTACATTCCAATGTTGGCAATCTAACTCACGTAATTCCATTACAGGTTTTCCGAGGATTCCATCCCAATTGTCAGTGAGAAACAAGAGATTCCCGAGGAACATGAGTTCATTGATATTCGCTGCAAGAACGTTTCTTCTGCCAACGCAAAGGAGGGGAATGACACAGAAGATGGCATGCTCTTCCATCGTGACATGTTTGCATTTGTTCCGCTCAAGTCGAAAACGGAGGAGAGAGTGGCTGTGACGCTAGCGGAGATGAGAAAAGGCTCAGAGGCAGAGAACGAAAGGAGAGACCAGAGACTGAACGTGGTGATTTTGGGCTTAGACGCCCAATCGCACATGAACTTCCTCCGCCAAATGCCCCTCACTTCAGCTTACCTTCTCAAAAATCTGTCGGCCATCAGTCTAGATGGCTACACCAAAGTGTCTGACAATACATTTCCAAACATTATTCCATTACTGACAGGTCTAAATGTGACGGAGTTGAAGGAGCATTGTTGGCCGACGAAGGAGACACCGTTTGATTACTGTCCGTTCATATGGAAACGTTTTGCTGAGGCCGGCTACCGAACATCCCTAGCGGAAGACTCAGTATGGATGGGTGCCTTCAACTATGACAAGTACGGCTTCTTTTGGCAACCCACAGACTATTATCTTCACCCGCTCACAGGGATAATGGCGAAGAAAATCGGGCACACTACGTCAGGGAATTCAGAACTGTGCTACGGACCTCGGCTAGGCTTCGAAGTTTTGTTGGATTATATCGTGAAAACGGCCGTAGCCTTCGGGGGTCCCGATAGACGTCACGAGAATAATGGCTCTTATTTCCAATTCGTATGGGCCAATTCTTTATTCCACGATTTTTTAAACAATCCAGGACTTGGGGATGAACTGTTGTACCTCACGTTTCACTATCTGCATCACAATGGCTACCTGAATCGCACTGCATTCCTCCTGATAAGTGACCATGGGATACGATGGGGAGCCATACGAACGACATACCAAGGCAAGATTGAAGAACGAATGCCCCTCGCCTACTTAATCTTCCCTCAATGGTTTCATCAAACCTATCCTCAGGCAATGGCACATTTAAAGCTAAACGCGAAAAGACTTAGCACGCCATTTGACCTTCATAGACTGCTGGAGGACCTTCTGGATAAGAAATACCGGGGAGATCTGGACGGAAGGAATGAAGATGTGCGAGGGATGAGTCTATTTCACCCAGTGCCGCTCCATAGAACGTGTCCCGATGCGGAAATATCGGAGCACTGGTGCGTTTGTAATGCACTTCAGCCTCTGGCCGTGAATTCATCCATTGTGGAGGAAGCGGCTAGGTTTATTGTGCACAGGATCAATGGAATGTTGGCTCACCTTCAAGACAATTGTGCTCCACTCGAGCTCGCCACCATCCATGCGGCCTACAAAACAATTCATAGTCGTTTTGAGCACACTTTTATGCCTTCTAACAATAATAGTTACTCCAATAAAACTACAGAATCGGCTCAGTTGGCTTCCGGTCGATCAGCAAGGGACCGCACTACGCTTCAAGTCACCATAGTAACTTCACCAGGGCAAGGTGTCTTCGAAGGAACTGTGAGCAAAATGCGGAAGGAAGATGATAAGTGGCAATTAGACGGGGAAATTAGCCGTCTAAGTCTCTACGGTTCACAGGCCAATTGCATCTCACATTTCAACCTTCAAAAATATTGCTACTGTCTTAATGGGAGCGAAAAAAATGATGATTCATAGAACAACTTTTCTATTTTCTTATAATAATAAAAACAAAAGATTTGTATCTCGAAAACATACACGCGCACTCATTAAATCACTTGTGATGAAGCGATCTTCTTAGAATGTGGCAATTTAGCTGAAAGCAGAAACACGACCTCATTCCCTGTCTGTCCACGGGCTAGGCTAATGGCATAATTAAATGTTAGACAAGCAAGCCCACCGCACGTCTCTTCACAATGTTTGTAGCTCCTTCATCTCGGCGGCGTAAGTAATGATGGAACTGGAGGGCCGATGCTCCTTCATCTTCTTCGTTTCATCTCTTTTTTTTAATGACTTGCAATTGATCTGCTGGGCAAGACCCTCTCGGCCAGCTCTGTCATCACACCGAGGACTTGTGAATGCGCAATTAATTTGGAGGGGCTGAGGAATTTGAGCCAAGAGGGCGAGCTGAAGGGCTGCTGTACACAGCAACAGTACTAGTTAAGTGTGCAGAAAAATGAGGAGGAAGAAGCAGCGACTGATATTATTTTTCTGCATTGGAAAACAAAGGGAAGTGACCCCGCATGTGTCTCAAGTTACACTCCATAAAGCAAGGGCTGCGCATTGCATCATTTTGGATGTATAAGTTTCGCCATCATTCTCTCAGCCTTTGTTGGGTTCATTATATGTGCGCGATAGATCATCATCTCAGGTGAACAAGAGAAATACGCTGATAATTAAAGTTGATCGTTGGAAAATTGGAGCGAACTACGGAGGAGATGGGAGGATGTGGAGGAGAAGAAGGATGGGGAGGAAGAGAGGAGACCCATAGACCGAGGAGAAACTTGGCTCCGTTTAAATCCCCACAGTCCGTCGCTTTTGCTCTCATTCTGCCTCCGAGTCTGACGCCGTGAAAGCCAGGAGCAGGAGACGTCTGCATCGTAGGCACAAAGTGTAGTCAGGCATCTTCTGTACCAAGGTCAACATTTTCTCGAGCTACTCAAATTCCTCAGAAGTGTTTATCACTGTTCTTTCTCTTTGTACTTGGTCTTAGTGTGTCAGTGGTGTTGCTGGGAGGACAAACTTTGGCTGGTGAAGACGTCAAGTCGTTATTTCTATGACGACAGCGGACACTATAATTTGTCTCATTTTACAGGCCTATACCTCGCGCTCTTTGTATCCCATCCATCTCGTAACCGCCACGTGGAGGGGCCAAGTGCTCCAATACTCTCCAAAGGAAGTCCTCAAGTTGTTAGAAAAATGTGTCTATGCATAAATTGGTGAAGCGGTTTAAATTTTAAACGAGACCCCCCTGCTGACAAGGAGAAGAATAGGTTGAGGCGAAGTGATTTGTGTGACAGCACACTTATATTCTCCCGTCCCTATTCCCCGAAGAATTACAGCACGCTCCAACTCCAGTCCCGAGGCAGGTGTATGTGTGCATTGGGACGGGGAATTTAATGGACGTTTTCACATGGATAAGATCAAGGGAAAGTACAAGTCATCCACGCTGCATTGTCATCATCACCGCCCTCGTCTCCATGATGGATAAAATCGTAAGTTTCTTTTCGATTCCACTTTAAATTTCCACAAGTACATTAAATGTTGCGTAAACTTTCCTTTGAGCTCACAGTATTTCCTCTATTGAGAGAAGAAATGTGTGGGATATTTCGGGCTAGAGGGACTTTATTTTTTCTGTATTATGCACAAGACAAGCATGGCTCGTTAGTTTGAGTGCGTCGAGTACACTACTGCAGTACTTTCCATCCGACTCTCCCAGCTCCTTCGGCCCGGCGAATGGATGAGGCAATGTCGATTTTAATGCTGGATAAACGCCCGCCAAATATTTATGTGTGAACAGTAGTGGAGGAGAATTGAGAGCGTGGTGAAAGGGGGCATGTAATTTACGGCCCATGATGCATCAATCACGGGCTATTGATACAAAACGGGAGGCCCGATGTGAAAATAGTACGCAACCATTCACAGGTGTGGCTGTAATTTGCATTGCAAGGCTTCCCACATTCACAAAAATCGCTCGTCCGAATTTTTCACCACATTCCACCGGTGTTGCATACAAATGAAGCCATGAAAGAGGGATTAGAGTCAATGCCTGAGCCGGTGTCAACTTGGGAAAAGCATGAGCAATCTCTGAATCGGCTTGCATGCAATCCCATTACTTCCCATTATAATCTCCTATTTGGTCGTCATAACAAGGGGAAAGCCAGTCCCGTACTGGCATCCTCAGAGCTTTCTTTCATTAACTTCATCCCCCGGGCTGTTAGATGGTCCATACACATATGTTTTTTATGATGTGAATGTTATGCAGCAATAGTAAGCCATTAGACTTGATTTTCTTGTTGTTCTCAGTACTAATCAAATTGTGCACGGAGCATTGCTAATGACATAGCAAGCCGAGAGTCGAACAAGACGTGGCCGGAATATGACTCACAAGTTATGCACACGCAGTTGTGGAGGAGAGCGTGAGAAAAATTATTAGTCTTCTTTGTGACAGTACTATGAGGCAGCCGGGAGGAGATGTACAGAGGGAATAGTACGCTGTCTGTTAACGTCACTTCATCTCCCCTTCGTGTGTGCTTTGAATTTGAGGGGAAAGTCTGGCAGTAAACAAGTGGAATTTTTTATGACTTGGCAACTTTTGACGGGAGAGGATCCATGTAGGAGAAAGAGGAGGAGACGATAGAAGCTTTTGTGGACAGTGAACTTAGAGGCTGAACTTTATGCTTGCCCATTACTTATGGTGTAAACTTAATAATGTAGCAATTGAAAGGTATTCGAATGGAAAAGTCGGGCAAACTGGGAGCTTTTCTTTTGTCTGTATTGTCGGGGTCAGTTTGTACGCGGAATTTTTCAAAGGATTTGACATCAATAAAACATAGTTACGTCACTTCACTCATCCGTAACTTAACCTTTTTCTGTAATAATTGATCATTTTATGAGAGAAATATTTCGGGCTGATTGAAGGTAAGCTTACTGACGAAAAAAGGACACAAAGGCTTGTTTGACGTAGCAGTGACGTTGATGTGATAGCATGCGTCATACATACACAAGTTCTGTAACGCGCACGTAGTAATCAGAAGATTTAATATTTACATAATGAATCGATTCATATGTCTGCTGCATCCCGTGGTTGTCAATGAAGATCACTGATCAGGGTGGCATTGATTTATGTTCAGGTTTGAAGGAAGAACTTGACGTGGTGGATCGGAGGCCGAAGAGGAGGAACACATTAAGACGCGTTTGAAGACACACAGACGACATGGGAACGGGACCAGATGATGTCGACGGGAGTTGAGATGAAAACGCGCACCAATTCTGACAATTTTAGCTCCAACCAATCATGCCACTCGGGGGATGAGTCCAGTCTAGTGTCCATCAAGACCGGTTGCTTCCAACAAGATCCTGGAAGTTTGACCGGAAAGAGATGGCAAATGTGCCAAATGCTCCTTGTTCCGCTCGTCCCTATAGCGGCACTGATTTTCCAAAATTGTTTCCTTCTATCGGATTCCATGGCGGCATTGGAGCTGGCGGAGGAAATTAACGGTCAGGTAATGCAATCAGCATGACTACACAATGTTATCATTTATGTCCGCCCTGCTGAATTTTCGGGTCACGTTCAGCTATTTTCGACCTTTCCAGATCGCTGTGTCGGTTCAAATGGGAAAAATACTTTCTGAGCTTCAGTATGAGCGAGCACAAGTTGCCTATTTCATTTTCTCCTCGTCCAATTCCAGTCGGTAAGCAGAGTTTTTTTTTCTCCGATTCCGCGTATTCCCACGTACAAGAAAACAGAGCTCGCACTCGTTACATGCAGCCGCACACACAACACAGAAAGAGAGAGAGCAAGAGAAAAGTACTTATTGGACACCATTGCCAAACTCTCGCTTGTTCCATGTGCACTTGCTTAACGTTATTATTTGTCACGTTCCGGGCCCTTGAGAATATGGACTCATTAGACCATTAGTAGGCCCGCTGTGTGTATCATTAATATCATTGAAACAAACAAAACATTGGGTTGTTTTCCATGAATAAAACGCAGCTGTGTCCGGGTTGTGACTCAAATCTTGATTTCCCTACAAAGTTCTTTAGGTGATGGGGGCATTGCGAGCAATTTCCGCGATTCGTTGTAAAGGTTATTGTCTTCCGATGAAATCATTGCATTCGGTACATGTAAAGTTGGGAGGAAATGAGGCGATCTGTAGGTCGGCATTACGATCATTGCTGCAGAGAAAAGGCCTCCCTCTCAGTTAAAGCTCCGCATGGATCTCGGGGTGGTCGAGTTTGGGTATCGGCATGGCTCCAGGATGCGAAAAGTTTAGGACCCAAACTTTATGGGCGTTGGATGGGTAATGCGAAGACTGACCAAAGTTTTGGGTCGTTTAACAGGTTAGGGTGTGGATTAATTGCAACCGCACCCTCTAAGCAACTCTGAGATATTCTGCCGTTGGGTTAATATTTTTATTTTTTT
>JAQIWI010002843.1:0-11318 GCA_034698825.1 Deuterosminthurus bicinctus | reverse complement strand
AGAGAAGCATAGTGGGAAGTCTGCGAAGACTCAACCTGCTGCTTCTATAACGAAGACTGTTGTGCCTGGTGGGGAAGTAGTGGCAACTCTCCCCACTGCAACTACAGCAACAGTACCGGACAAGCCCGGTAGCAAGCCTACAGAGAATCTCGCTACTGCTAAACCGGATCTATCATCTCTTCAGTCCAACCATCCTCTACCTTCCCAACAACAACAGAGGGATCATGCTCCTGTCACTGGTGCGCCGACCAATGGGTCCGGTCCATCCACACAGGAGTGTCCAGTAGAGATGAAGGAAATTTGGTCAACTCAAGAATGGTACGAGATGCGAATTAAGCAATGTCAACAGGTTACAGCTAATTATCCACGTAAGACAAACAAAATGTATATGATTGAGCAAAATCTTAAGTTTAAAATACGGGCACAACGTCAGCCTAAGTATTATTGAATTAAGTATGAGGGTGGGGAAGTGTATGTTAATTTTAGGTTGTATGCCTGTCAGCTATGTCGATATATTCTCGAGGGACATGTGAATTTGGACGATGATGTTCAGTCGTGGGTAATTCCTGACCCTGATGAAGAGTGCTTTTTCAGAGCCAGCGATAAGAAGAAATATGAGTGTGTTCAATTAGAACTTGTTAAGCATTACATTAGAAATGCAGCAAAATTTAATAATTAGAATGTAATTGGCAAAAAGTGAGTAAGGTTTGATGAAAAAGAGATGGACTTTAGGCTATTTGATTACCGGAGACTGCGGGTGTGGCACCACTTGATGTGCTACCGACCTTTGTCCATGCTCTGTACTCTATGTCATTATCATAGTATGCTAAGGTTAGTATGCTAAGTCCTACTGTAAGGCTGCAGAGGCTAATAATGTGAATGCCAACTGTTAGTTGGTGGATAGAGCCCGTGAAGTGAAGACCTATTAAATCAGATCTTATTCAACCCACACTATTCCCTCTACCACGGCTTTACTAACAATTATCCATCAACCATTCTGGCCCTTGTCATCTTTGTGCCAGTCTTACTCACATTATCCACACATCGCATCTGTCTCATCACTTCGTGCGCAAGCATCTTCCTACTCATTGCCAAGCGAGTACACTTGACCCAACCCCGGGTCGTCACAACATGCGAAAAAATGTAAAGACAATCTCCTCCCCTTGCAATTTTTAAAATCGGCTGACATAAAACTAATTTGCAACCCTAAAAACAACACAGGTCAAAAACTGGGAATTAATCCGTGTGGCCTCCAGCGCGTCGCACTGCCGCCTGTAGCCCTCGAAATGACATCAGTAGATTCCGAAATATCACCACATCGCTTTGCATGTCTTCGGGCACCACATGGAGTGCAGATTTGAGGTCTTCCATTTTCCCATCGTTATCGGGAAAATGAATCGCCAAGGCCAATTCATTCCTGAGAATTCGAACTTTCTTCACATTTGTACATGCCATTTCGGTGTTTTTTAGTCGATTTTAAAATTTTAAAGTGGAGCAGATCTGCAATTAAAGTATCTTCAAAATGAGCCATTTAAAACTTAAATCGGTTCGGTGGTTACTGCTGTAGGCGGGGAAGAAAGGTGTTCTGCGGTACCCTTTATATCATTTTGTCACTTAGTGACAGGATGCAGATTCGAGGGTAAATGTCAGACCAAAGTCCCAACTTACCCATCAAACTGCACGTGACGAGAATGATGACAAAGAGTTGAAGAAGATACTTGAACAAGTCCATGTCGGCTGGAAATATTTTGCAAATGAATATTAGTTGAAGCTTTTGTTATAACTAGAACGTTTGTAAATTGAATGATTATTCCCTGGAATTTAAGTCGCTTTTATATGAGAAATCACTCCCAAAATCTTATGCAAGACGTGAAAATGACACAAAATTGCACACTTGCACAAATAGTGATGGCTTTAAATAGCATTATTATGAAAAATGTGCAAATGTTTTCGTGTAAAAATTACCCTCAAAAGAAATTTTGCCAATTTTGAATGACCCAGATTGTCATGAAGGGTATTGTGTCAAATGATGAATTTGTTTTTAGAATTTTTACTCACGTCATTGAATGTGCGACTTGCATTACTCAGCATGAGGATAAATGCAGACATTTCATCTTGTCAAGTAGTCACCTCACAACCGCCATGTGTTAATTTATTACCATGTGTCGGCAGCAGCTATCCTCATTGCTACAAGTCATTTTTATATCGAACATTTATGGATTGCCTTCAGAGTGCCAAGCTAGCCAAGATATTATTTTATTAGACACATAGCCCAAAGGTAACCTTTCTAGATCTGTAGGTTAGAGACAAAAGCCTTGTACAAGCTTTCCTCAGCTCGTTGCTATGACTTATTGTTGCTTTCCTGTTTATCAACAAATACTTTTGTTGAATTCAAACTTTCGGTCAGTTTTAATTTTTTCTTCGTAATTCTTGTACTCTTTATTTACGTCGAGTGAAGCCTAGAAGAAAGTATATTGCTCTCAGCTCTCATGCTGCATGTTTAAATTTCGAAGGAAAGGAAGATGAAAGGAAAATATTCATTTTCGGGACAGTATAAATGCGAGGTAACCATAGAGAAAAGGACAATAGGACTCATTCTCCCGACCATGTAGATTCACATCTCTAAGGTCCTTGGTATACAGAGTGGTACATAGAAGATGATGATTTGGTCAATCTTCATGTCATCCAATCTTCTTCGCAGGCCTATCTTCTGTTTACAATGTCAATCAACTACTTTCCCATGGACCAAATGGTACAATGTTTACTTTGCCGTGTCTACCTGAAACAATTTAATTGTGGGGCGCTATATGTTTATCGTTTTTATCCTTTTCCTAATAACGATTGTATCGTATCGCACTCTTTCGTGTAGAAAAGCTGTAGATTTTGTTGCCGGTGCTCACATGAGCTTTCAACATTAGCTCACATCATGCTTAACAAAGCAGAGCAGTTTAGAATTGTAAAACTTTACAGACTTTGTTGCATCGTGAGCCTGCTTCCGACTAAAGTTGATTTAGAAAATTGGCAACTGAATGTCCCCTCCTGTAAACTAAGGCGATTTATTTGCTCACTATCCTTGAGCTTGTTCATTCTTCATGCGTTGTACAAAATTGCAAGTTTGACCTTCGCCTACTTCTTTGACTCAAACGTCCAGCTTCACCAACTGGTCATTCATGGCCTTTTGGCTAAAGGGTGCACTTTGGCTCTCTTCTGGTACGGCAAAGTCTACATATGTGATCCTGCCTTGTATGCAAAATGTTTCAACATCACTCTGCTAGGAAACGTTGGAGGTTAAAATAACTTGAACAAGCACAAATGTTGTCGTAGCAGAATAATTAAAACAATAATTGTACTTGTAGGTCTTGTGGACGAGAAAGACAACTTGAGTAAGCAATGGACTGAAAGAATAAGAGAATACACATGGCAGCATTTGATTGCTTTAAGCATGATGTGGATGGGATTGCTGGCGGTACTATGCATAATTCCTGCGTACATCAACGATCCGACAATGCCACTTCTCATGTACACTGCTCTACCAAGTCAGCTTTAAACGCGGACCTCATTCGGTCTCTGTCTGCTCGAAGAAGTTCGGTTCATCATACTTATAGGTACCCTTATATTGCCAGTATGGCAGCTGCAGCTCATCTCATATGAGCGCATTGCAAGAAAGCACGAGCTTTTGATTTGGATGATACAAAAGTACGTTACTACTTCAATTTAGTCGCAATAATTACGAGTTCAAGAGCCAAAGTCCGCATTGACCAATAATATTATGTTGAATTTATGAAAGCGGAGCTCAAGGTACCAGGGGTGTGTACAGGTGTCTCTGTAGCCTCCAACTGTACGTCTCGATGCTGAACAACGTGAACAGCTTCCTAGTATTCACCGGAAAACTGGCGACACTTTCTGTGTGCATCCTATCCGGTTATGCGGCAGTGGAACATTTCCGTGAGCATCCCATGTTTGGGATCATGTACTATCTCATTCTATTCGATATCACATTCATCTACACGGTAATCTATCAGAAGGCTTTCAAAATCCCTCAGCTGTTCAAAGCATCGTCTAAGCTTGCTCGACTACACATGAGTGGAAAACGGTTTGACATCTTCAGCCGGCAGATCTTGTCGGTACCGCGTACGGGAATCAAAGTTGGGAATTTCCACACCATGGAACGGGCATCCACACTTATAATCATGGATTTTGTCGCGAAAAATATTGTCAACATGCTCGCTGCTTACGAAAGAGGCGATTGAAGCCCAGTTGATTCCCAGGCATTACAATCTTTCTCTTCAACTACGTTTATAAAACTTCAGGGACGTCGGACGGAAGCTGCAGCTTCTTAGCTAGGCAATCAATGAAAATAGCGACGTCACTAATCGACACGAAATCACCCCGTCATTTGCTCCTTCTGCTTAATTGTATCGCCCGCAGCAGCAGTTGTGTGCAGGCATTCTCCATTGTTGAACTTATGAAACTTTCAAAAACAAATCTAGGGGTTTTGTTCAGACATTCTCGCACTCTCGATGATTTCCAGAAGCGCTATTTGATGAAGAAGGTGGAATCAATACCTGCAGTGGGCATTAAACTCGGAAATTTCAACTATGCTTGCGCGAGCCTCCACTCCAATTTTCATTGATTTTGTCATCAGAGGAATTTGTGCTATACTGGTTGCTGAGAAGATGTAAGCTTGGGAGTTTGTGAAGGGTGACTGAATAGAGAAGCAACTGTTTTTTGGGAATTTTTCGAATACGGCGCCTTTCGGATAAAATAGGTAGCTTTTCTTGTGGATTTTATCGTTCAAAGGAAACTCTACCGTTTACTTTTAACCATGCATTGCGTGCATCTGATGATTTGACGATCGTAAAACTTGAATCAAAAAACAATAAAAGTTACAGGGCAACAAGAAAACTTCTGCAAAACTTAACAATAACTCTCAGGACAAAGGAAACAGGAACCTACCTAAACACGAAAGACGAATGTTGTTGAACATGACTGTAATTACATGAGACACAAACACATTTTAATCTGCCTATGGATAATGATATACATGCAGATTGCCACAAATAACAACAAAGAAAAAATATAAATATTGTTTTCGAAAACTTTCAACCGCAGCTAGGGCTGCCACCTTGCAAACATTTAATTTGCCTCTAATTTGAAACCATTCCTTAACCTACTTCTTTTAGTATAACCTGCATCACATCTTTGCAAATCAAGACACAAGTTCATTGTGGGTGCAGAGAGTGCGTGTACATTTGGATAATTCTTCACCAGGAGCTAACAAAACAAAATGGCCACCATTGGAAGCATTCTCATAGTTCTTTTGCCTTTTGCTGTTTTAATTCAAAGTTCAACAAGCAGCTTCATCAGGATTCATTCAGAAAATATTGACAAACCTCTTACAAATACAGCACATGAGCTACTTTCTTCCTTTGAGCGCTGCATTGTCTTCATATTTGACTGGGGTTTGAAGAACGATTACCATTCATGGACCCCAAAAAACTTATACCTCTTCTACTCAGAATCCATGACCTGTGCTGTCATTGCAGACAGTTATACGAAGTTCCGCGACAAAACTGGAATGAATCCAAGATTTAAACATCCTAGTAACATTTGGAAACCGCATCCACTTTTTACCAAGTACACAACAACGCTTCTAAATCTCTACAGTGAAGCTGCAACTAAAACTGCCGTCAGTGTGAAAGCCTCTGGAATTTTTCCTATAGTTTTATGGAGATATAATGTACCGTTCAACCACGTTCTGATGTTCTTGGACAAAAGCCTCGTTTCCTCTTTCGATGCCAATCTGTTTTCCGAATTTGCTCGCGTTTCCATACCAGCAGCTTACACTCTGCTTTTGGATGAGAAGGATGTTTACGTGATTGGCTTCGCACAAGCTGTTCAATCGGCTTCGTACTTATTCAAAGTTGACATTCCGGAATTAACGCGAATTCAACAACAGCACAGAATCATTCACACTGACTTTCAAGGAGCTCTTTTGGACGTTCTGCTCGGGAAACCGCGAGGATTTTGTACTTCCACCTCAAAAGAAATTCTCGCTCCGAATGAGTGTATCATGAACTTAGTTGTTGAACGTTTTAACATGACATTTTGCGATGCTTTGTATAATCCATGTGTTGGACGGAAGGCAGGCATTCTGGTTTCATCTGCGAGTACAAAGTCCACATCAAAAATCTTCACTCGAAACGCGAATTTGAAATTCGATTTAATGAACTATGCCGCTTGCTATTTAGAATTCAAATTCGTTGGCATCGTTGAAACTGAGATGATGGGTATGCGAGCCTTTGTAAAGGCCTTTGGTCTATCAACATGGCTTGTGGCAGCAGTAAACGGCATTGTAGTTTCAGTAACGATTGCTGCAATGTCCAAAAACACAGAAGTCTCGCTGTGGACGAAATTGCAAGCATCCGCCGTGATTGTCCTCATGCTGCTGATTGATCGATTCTACGAGCACTCTAAAATAATACGAGCTACTAATAAGCGGATTCTCATGGTTATTACACTGTGGGCGTTTGGTGCATTGTTGCTCGGAATGTGCTACATTGGAAACATGGTGAGTGAGCTCACATCGCCCTCACTACCGGCACTGCCTCGTGATATGAAGGAACTATCGAGAGTAGAGTACCCGATATTTTATACAGCAGTCACTTTAGCTCGCATCAATGGCACGTTGCGGGAGAGGCCATATTTTCATGCCAATGTTGATGAATATTTGGCTAACTATGCAGGTCATGATGAGATGCTGTCATTAACATTGCGAAAATTGAGAAATGCATTAATTTCTAAGGAAAATGTAGCTGCAATAGCTTCTGCTAGTAATGGTAGGAGGTCGGGTGTGTTGTATGCTTATGCTGACACTTCATGGAGGGTAAAGGCGTATGCAATCATGATAAACATGGAAAGCAGCAGCAAACGCGCCATAGAGGGTGTTGCCTTGCCGTTTTTCAACAGAGACATATCTATTGCTGTTTTATCAAATTACATGTCGCCATTACTTGGTCGGTGTTTGGCAAGGATTTATGAGTCCGGAGTGTACAACTATTGGCAGAATATTATAAACTCTAAAGCTGTTTTGTATTCTGCGAACTTGCAAACGGACCGTACGACGCAATGGATGAGGAGAAAACAGCTTGCAGCTATTTGGCAGAAATTTGAGCCCTTGCTGAACGGCAGAAGTTCATGGAACGTTCTAACTTTCGAAAACTTAAGCGCAGCGTTCAAGTTTCTTGGTGTTGGCTCCTTGCTGTCATTCCTTGTGTTCATTAATGAGTGTTGTTCTTTGCGGATGGTTTTACGTGTAATACGTACTAAGGCATGTGAAATTGCTGTTGTCGTGAGTCGAGCTCTCTTGATACTTGCAATATCTTTCCGAATGAAACCAAACAGGTGGTCGCAATTCCTTAGGCGCTTTAGAGTTTACCAGCGATAAAGCTTTCAACATTATTTCCATTTGTAGAAGCAACGTAAAGTATTCAGTATTCACCTTGAATTCAAAAAAGTGAAGGGCACATCGCAATTATATTTAAACATTAAAAGCCAAAGATTGGCTAGTTAGTTAGATTGTTAAGGCTTTATGGTTTTTAACCTCTCAGTGTTAAACACAGATTTCCATGGATATGGCATTAATATAAATAAAGGAATAATGAGTTGTATTATTGAGTGAGAGCATCCAAGTTTGTTAGGGGTTACGAATTATTTCTTATTTCAGAAAGTTTTTAGTTCAAACTTTGCCACTACAGCAGACAAGGGACCGCCGATAACGCTGGTTATTTCCAATCAACATGACGAACGAAAATCTCACACAGCACTTGGAACTTTAGTCAACCTTTTGCATGAGCGCCGAGCGCCATTAATTACAATGTTAAATTTTTACAACAGAAGAACGTAACCATAAGCCAAGAAGACGACTTCTAAACTACTACACCAAGCCCACTCTTATCCCATGAATCACGTTGATTTTCTTACACCCTTGAAAATACTCATTCCTGTACAAGTGATCGCTCTTGTAAAATTCCTTGAGAGTCAGGCGGGTATCTTCCAGATCAACACTTGCCTCACGGTTCATGCTTACAAAGCAATCTCCCCCATAGATCACCTCGTCTGCGTTGCGATGACTGTTGCTAACGTCTGATGTTGACAGATCCTACAACAAAACATACAATTTTGACGTGCATCTATTTGAAGTCAATTTACAAAAGTGTGTGACATAACCTACCTCGACTATCACGCAGTACGTAGCCCCGGGATGAAACTCCACAGGAGGTTCAACACAAACTAAATCGCTTGTACCTTCCTTACAATTCATGAACATGTTCTGAAATCTGAGCGTGAAATCCACCGGTCCGCAATATTCTCTAATTGAGAGGCTGAAGTTAAGAATAACGCCATTGTTCAGGTATTCATGACGGACGAGGGGCCTTTTGAGTTGGATTCCCGTAATCACAGTCTTCTTTAGGCTGCTGTAATCTGGCCAAACTTTGGTTACAAGCTTCATTCTCTCTGTCTTGAAACTGTAAGAATTTATGTGTAAAGTATTTCACATACGGTGTAATAAAAATTCATAGTTGGACTTATTACCCTATGGAGTTCGTTGAAAATGCAGGGGCCAAAAGTCTTTAGGGTTGCTGATTGCTGACCGACGAAGAAATCTACAAGCTTTTCAATCTTTTTCCCTTTGCGCCGATTAATGTTAAATTTCATCTTCAGACCTTTTCTATAAACCAAAATGACACTTGTGTGTAAATCAGGACATTTGTATTTATTTTAAATGACAATGACGGCCGTTTATCAGTTGAGTTTACCACCTTGTGGCTTCGTCTCCACCAAAGTACGAGCATACGGCGACAATGTCATTTTTCGACAGCAATCCAGTGGGTACGACCACCTTATAGAACTCTTGCGGCGTCATGACAGTGTACCGGACCTTTGAGATGACATTCTTGAGTACAGACTTACGGTAAAGCTTGTCGTCAGAAAAGGTTTTTCCCCACCTGAACACAGGCATTACATTTGAACTTGCAGACTTGTGGACATTGATGTTTGATGATCTTCTTGTTAAGTAAAATTGAAAATAGGGGCTATTAAAAGCTTACTCCAGAATAAATTCGAACAAATTGACCTACTCTACTGGTAGATCGTCACGTTCAAGTAAATAGACGACGGTTTCCTCTTCAGCATTCAGCAATGTTCCAGTTTTTACCAAGTCCTCAAATGACCTAAACATTTAACAATATTCACAGTCAGTTCAGTTTCAAGCTAGCCAGTTATTTGCGTCTGGAATTGTACAAACTTACTTGAACATTATTTCACTTGCTCGATTAAGCAATTCTTGATGGCCGTAGCGACGAGCACATTCAAAGATCTTCACCGAATGCTCTAATGTGATTTCTGGTGTAGCTGCGAAAGCAGCGCTTCACATTTCTTTGTCAGCAGCTTGACCTTGTACTTTTGAGACAAATGGAGTAAGTCCAAGGCTCAAGCTACGTCAGTCTCAAATTTATCCGAGTAAACGAACTGAATTTTTTTTATAGCTCAACATTACTCTATATATCAAAGCCTTTCAAACTCAAACTGATTGATTGGATATTACCTCGAGAAAATGTTGAAATCTTTGCGGAGCACATTCACTTATTTCAATTTCGTTGCTAAAACAAAAGGATGCTTTTCGCATGCGAAATATTCTTGCAAATTCCGCAGACCGAGCCTTCAAGCAAAACTCATGGGCTTGAATTCGGTCCGGTGAATTCGGGAATGTGAAGGTCACATCGCAATACTTTTTTGACTTCAAAAGCCAAAGATGCGATTCTACGATGGTTTCAGGCTACAAAAAAAACAAATATTTAATATAATATTTTGTGGGCGTTAGTTTTATTATGTGGAACACTTTGTCATTTAGCTCAGTCGCTGCAAGCTAAATCAAAGGACAAGCTTTGGAGAGCTGGGACTTGGGACTTACTTGTTCATCTTAATCCGCTGAATCTTCAGAAGCAGCTGTCGGGCAAAGGTCACTCATTGCAGTTTTGAAGGACGGTATCTGATTTTATTTTGGAAGGGGATGCTCAACTTTAAGGTTAATCTGCTGCAGTTTCTACGCTGACTGACAAGATCACACTATTGCGGGCCCTTCAACATGTGGGCTTTATCATCTTAAGGGCTGACGCATTTGCATACTCAACGTTGATGATTATGATGATTGATGCCGAATACTAATCATAGTCGATTTGCATCTCCTCTTAAGTTTGTGTATAGCTAAAGGGGAATTGATGTAGCCAGACACTTGTGATGCTCCTTGGCTTCGGCTTCCAACCGACTGCATGCGTTTTAGAATTGTATCGTTCAAACTTCTTGAACACACTAGAGAAAGACCTTACAGATATACAGGGTCACTGCTGTAGGGGGGGAGGATAGTATTTTGCGGGACCCTGTATGTAAGGTTGTTCACATTATTCCCCATACATTTGGGAAGTATTTTCGGAATTCGAAGAAGGGCTGAAAGTTTAGTACGTGTTCATTGCCCTTTCATGATGCATGACTCACTTTCACGAACCATCTCCCAACCCTAAACCCCTTCTGGTTGGAGATGAAGCCGCTTCATTGTTTTAAAACAAATTGTCGCCTACGCATCACTTTAATACGTTGTGAACATTCAGTACGTTCTAGACGAATTATTGGTTTCCATCTACAAATTCAATTTAATGACTGTCATAAGGAGTAATTTTGTAGCTTATGAAAGTAATTAAGTTGGCGCTGCTAATAAAATCCAAGTGGCTTGGAATTTGAAAGCTCAAAATGTCCTCCAGTAAAGTGTTCAACTGTCCCCTCTGTGTAAAAGTGTTTCCCGATCAAACGAAACTAAGTGCTCACACGGTCAGCCACACAAAGGAGAAGCCTCACAAGTGTCCCACCTGTTCTGCTGCTTTTGGAAGTTCAGGCAATTTACAACAGCACATACAGACTGTACATGGTGGTATCAAAAGAATTTACAAAACAAAGGTCAAGTGCTCATCATGTGATTTCGAATGTGGTACACAAGCAAAGATGAAAGTTCACTCGCGGAAGCACTCAGCAGAACGTCCGTTTACGTGCAGCGAGCCTGGCTGCTGCTTTGACACGAAATACGTTACAAGTTTAAGACAACACGTAAGCGTGGTACACGGTAGCGCACGTTCATTTAAATGCCCATCAGAGGGATGCAGCTACCAATCAAAGTATTTGGGTAGTGTGAAAGTCCATCTGAAAACTCACAGCAATGAAAGGCCTTTCCCGTGCAAGTTTCCTGGTTGCAAAAAAACTTTTAAGAG
>JAQIWI010002842.1:0-11319 GCA_034698825.1 Deuterosminthurus bicinctus | reverse complement strand
AGTGAAGATGGCTCCTGGTTCGAAATGCACGTTGACAACCCATACTTTGGGCACAATGTTATTCGGGCCAAGTCATCAAATAACCTTTCAGTCCTTTCTACTTTAGGTCAAGGCAATAACAACCAAGCCAGATTTATTGTTCGGAAACAGTAATGCCGAGCATTCCATGCAAAATGTAATCAATGTTTTGATTGTTTCATTATTTCTTTTGGTGTCAAAGGCCAGCTGACGATCCCAAATAATAATAAAAATGATTCATTTGAATAATAAAACGCATTATAGAATCTCATTCATCGCTTGCAAAATAATTCCAGGTTGGTTCACACATCGGTGAAGCATGTTATTTGATTGGCTAAATAACGGATTGGCCACGAACTTTGGAGCTTTGATCGAGATAATCGCTCATCTGACGTGATCATATTTAACTTAGCGGACAAAGTTTTTACCTGGATTTATAATCATTGCAAATTGGGCGATTTCTCCGTGGATTTTTCCCCGGAACAACCACCCCTGAGGGCGAGGGCAAAAGTTCAGTCTAAAGGAAACATTTCTAGCCATATTAGAATGAAAGATAAGCGACTGTAATAAAACAGTTAAAAAACTAAAATCGTAAGAACTAAAAGTTACCAAACTATTTACTAATATTCTTCCTCATAGTCGGGTACCAAAAAATATAATTACGCAGTATTCTGAGAACTAAAATTAAATACGACCAATTAGTAACAGTAAGTTGTTTTCCTTGCGGTTGTTTCCTTCAATCACAATCTTGAGTACCGGAAATGCGGCCAGGCTCTTTGTGAATTTTGGTTTCAACTTGTTTCTATGGAATTTGTAGCGGAAAAGGCACGGAATAAAGGGAATATAGCGTAGAATAGGACTTTTGGGTAAAGCATTACAAGTTGAATTGTCCAGCTGATGTATCATCGATCATGAAGCTCTTGTTTCTTTGCCTCATCTTTGCTGCCTGTATTAACTACAGCAATGTGCGTAACTTTTAGTCAACCCAAAACTATTACTTTAATTTTTTTCAAAATACTTTATAGCATACTACAGTTTGATTTAAAACTGCTTGCCGTTTCTGTCATTTCATTTCAGGCCTTTATTGGAGCGTTGGAGCTGATTCAATTGGCCATAAAATTTGGCGTTCCATTCACTGAAAAGGCTTACGCGCGGATTATGGCTACTCTGTGGGGTTCTGGTCGAGCTGCCCGAACATCAGAAGTGGCTATTTTTAATCGTGCCCACAAAGAGTTCCACTTGGTCCAGAATGAGTGCGATTGGGGCGGTTACTCCACGGACGTATTTCCTGAATCCGCCATTCCTGTGGACAAGAGTTCTGCGTACGGAATTGAGAGCAGCGGATTCATGACTGGTGTTAAATGCGTCACAAAGTATGAATCCGATGATGGTTCCTGGTTCGAGATGTTTGTTGCCAACCCTTACTTTTCAATAAATGATGTTGAAGCCAAGTCATCGGATAATCTTTATGTTGTGACCACTTTGGGCAAAGGACATAACAATCAGGTCAGATTCGTGGTGAAACATAGAAGAGTCAAGCCAACAAAGCGTGCAGAATAGTACGCGATTGAAATGAAATGTTTCAAACCCTTCAAGATGTTATGAGAGAAACTTAAATTAAAATAAATTATTCAAATTGGTCATCAAATAGTTTCTTAAAAATAAATCCGAATCCGAGTTTACTGTAGCAGTCAAAAGTTCTGGCTTATCAATATTAATTTATTGATACTTCAAATAAATGAGATTTGTCAGCTAGTCAGCTACAACAATGTTGCGTTTCTTTACATATGATTTACGAAAATAATGCATCAACCCATTGACAATTTGTTACGAAGCATCAGTCATGTTGTGAGGAATAGCTAAACGGCGTCGCACTGCTACCCAAGCCCATTTGGCAAGTTGGAAATGAAAAAAGTCGCTTGTTAGTAGGTGAGTTCCATTCATATCAACGGAACATTATACCATCTAACACTAATCAGTAATCAATCAACTTTGAAAACCAAATATCCCTCCTAAGAAGCAATCTCCGTAACGTATTTTGCAACGGAGCTTCTGGTAGAACTGTGTGTGCTATTAACTTGACTGTATTTTTTGTGGTGGCGACAGGAGCTATGCCTTTATGGGATTACCAATGAAGCAAGTATTGCTGCGAGATTCCCATTCAAACTTCTACTTTGTCTGTAGTACGTACGGAGTGGAGCAAAGTCCTCAAAACATTATGATCTAGTCTCTAAGTATTAAATTTCATTGCGGCTTACCAACTAGTCAGTTACAAAGTCGCTTTTCTTTACGTTGGATTTGCGACTTTCAAGATCCAAGGCTATCTACGTAGTGCCCTACGTAAAGCAGTAAGAAGTAGCTTAGTGGCGTCGCACTCCTACACAGGCCTATGCCCATAGGGCTTGTTGGAAATGACAGAAGTCCCAAGTCCCTCGTTATTAGAATAGCACCATTCATATCAATAGCACGTTATCTAGATCTAATCAATCAGTTTTAAAGAGTAACTAGTTCCTGCAGTAGTAATCTCAACAGCGTATATTGTACCTGCAGTCCAAAAAGTTCGATGTGGTTTCCCAATTACAGCTATTGGAATGGCTAAATGGCGTCATGTAATACCTTGATAGCACGTAGTGTTATTGATTAAAGGTCACATATTGTATAGATGTATCCAAGTACTGTGAGTAAACCAAACCAATGAAAAGACGATGAGGTCCTTGAACAAATATTTGCAAGCAATTGTCGTATGCTACAACTTATTGCTATTACGTCAGTTTACGCCGAAATCGCTTCAGAATTCTGAAAGAACAGGAATGAAAACTGATGGCAGACAAACAAGTAGCTTAACGACATGGAAACTGCAAGATAAAAGTCTCGTTTTCAGCGAGTGAATTGCATTTCGGTCGTATGAGCCAAGACTGGTGGTCCGATCCAAGTCCGAGCTGTACCAGAGGGCACATCCTAGTACATCATGGTTCACATATCAGATGCTTCGCAGGTTAAAAGTGCTGTGCGGTTGACGTACTCGTACAATGACAACGCTGAGTGGTATTGATTAGATCTGACATATGTACGTCCTCCAGTGGTTTAAGTACAGGAAAACAATTAAAAACAATTCTATACGATGAATCCTAAAACAAATAAGCAAGCAATCATCAGAGTCTACAGTTTGCTTTTCCGTCAGGAGTTTAGATTCAAATTGCTGCGGAAACTTCACAAAAATTGAAATGTAAATTAGAATGATAAATGCTGCTCAAACTTGCAGGAATTAAGGGCTCTTCTGGCATAACACTAGTTGTGTACACGGCACTTACTAATTTGAAATAAAAGTTCGGAAAAACACACATCGTTCCTAGCTATAAAAGTTTCCTGATTCATTAAACCAATTATGCTTTTATCGTGATTTCAAATGCTTCCGTATGGGATACCGATAAATACGTGTGGTTCTCACACACGACCTGAGCTTCTGTGGTCTGTGGAGGTCTAGAGCATTCCACTGGCTTGCTGTTTGTCACTTGGAGAACTTTGTGAAATCCTTAAAGTCGTGAAACGTGTTAACAGTTAAAAGCAGGACGACGCTGATCTTGAGCATCTTTGCAACAACAAAGCGACTATAATATGCTCAACAAAGCAGATAGATTGAACACACTCAAATTAATTCGACATTGCTGCACTATTGGTTGCTTCCCCGCCGTCGTTGATCTAACCACATGACAGCTTCTCCAACACACTACGACAGGAAGAAGATGGACAAGTTTCGCGTACTTTGCTTCGTTTGTGTTGCATTATCGGTACAAAAGTGCATTTCTAGTCTTCATTTTTATCTCAGAAACGAATCCTCCACTCCATCAGTTTATCTTTCATGCAATGCTTGGACTAGGCTGTCCTTCAATCATTTTCTGGTACTATCAGTTAAACATTAACCATCCTGGCGCATTCAGTGCTTTTTTCCGGATTACTCTCATTGGAAATGTCGGAGGTGAGACTTTTGAATTGGTCTACATGGCCAGCAGATACAAATTCATTATTATTTGTCGTACGTAATTCCGGAATTTGTTTTTCCAATAGGAATGACAACTGAAGGCAGAACAAAAGGGAACTTAACAAAATGCACATTGCAAGACTTGGTCGCAATCTGCATACCATACATGGCTGTGCTTTGATACATCGCAATCATTGTCATGTACATATTTACGATCCGACTCTGAGGCTCCTTCTGTATTCTGCACTACCTGAGCAGTTTCAAACATTGTGGTCCTTTACGATTCTCCTGGTCGAAGAGATGCGATACATAATAGTCATGCAGGCTGTGGCACTCCCGATATCGATCTTGCAGGTCATCTCTTTCGATCTCGTCAACAATCAACTGAAAAATTCGATTTGCTCGATTGGAAGGTAATAGCATTTTTTAATTTTTTCAAAGCTGAATATAAATGAGGTCTCAGTGTGTCCAACAGGATTTTAAAGTGGCAGAAACTGCGACGTACCTACAAAACTCTCCGACACATTCAACTCTACGTTACAATTACAAAATCGGCATAGAATATTTTCGTGGAAGTTTTTGACTATTATGGCTTTAGCATCGGCACGGGCTTTGCTTGCATTGCTCACCTCAGCGAGTATCCGGTCTTTGGCGTCATGTACTTCATTAGTGTTACTGACGTTTCATTTGTTTACACTGTGATCTACGATAAAGCGTTCAGGATCCCGAGTTTATTCAATGAAGTCGAGCGGCAAGCTTTTCTGAAGTTGGGTCCCGGTGGCTGTGGAGACATGGGAATTTTGAAAAGACAGATGCGCTCAATCCCCCGTGTTCTTGGGATCAAGGTCGGCGAGTTTCATGTGTTGGAAACGGAGTCAACACCAAGATTCCTGCATTATATTTTATGCAATACTGTTTCTATGCTTGTGGTTTACAAAAATTAATGATGCACGTAATGTATTGATGAATTCTTAGCTGTCTGTGAAGCTGTATGTTTAGATATCTCCCGAGATTCCTGTTAATTTTTTATCCTTTCATTTTCATTTTCACTACCACATTTGCGTGGACAGACCTGTTATGAATTGTGATGGCAACTATTTTGACATTGTTCAGAATACTGTATGATCAATAGCTAAATTATGATTGTCATTATTACTGCTGTTGTATGTTCTAGTATAAATGATGGATCTTGTGTAAAAGAGATCATTTAGTCCTCAGACTTCAGAACTTCTCATACTCTCATAACCGTTTAAAGGTGCTATCTAGCTCGCTCTCTGCTCATTGGCTCCCGCTTCCTTAATCTTAAGCTTTTTACCAATCTTTACGGTAAAGATGTGTAAAAAGCTTTGCCTTTACCAAGCTGTATTTCTCCAGATATGAAAGCCTGAGGCCAAAGGAGGCCTCAGACATCGAAGGTTGTAATAGGTTTCAAAAGAGCACACGGATATTACACGTCGTTCATATATATATAACTCGACACCAATTTACTGTTCAGTAGTATGAGTAAATGTGCTTTATTTTAGTCTACTGAAATTTTTCAATGTGTAAATTTTTCAGTTCGTCTAGCTGGAACATTTAGTCATTCGTCCAAGCGCAAGTTATCAAAATGGCTTCTAGGCTGATCTTCTGTGTTTTAAAATTTGCGACTAGCGACTACACCATATTCATGTTATTTTGCGTCAGCTCATTTCACATTCGACGCCCATATTTCCGAAAAATGTGCATGCAGTGTAAGCGGGGAATGTTGTCTACGTGGAGTAAACCTGGTGGTGAGGTTTATACGCCAATATGGAAAACGAGTGCTTTCACTAACTTTTAGTCATGAACATTGAAGATGGGCCAACCGTGCATGTACAGCAGCCCAAGGTGGGCGAGTAGTTCGTTTAAAAGAACATGCCAAGAAGATTGACATCTGTCAGTCTTCTGTCAGAAGAAAAAAAAATCTGTCAGTTAACTCTGAAGTAGGCGATAAATGAGTCTACAAACAAATGGAATAGAGCGTCTAGAAATGCCGCTCTTCTTTACATACCATTTTGTTGCTTGTGGTTCTTCAGATGAACTCTTGCAGGTCATGTTCTAATGAATAGTTAAATGGCGTCGAACTCCTACTCAGGCCCACATGGTGCCTTTTAATGTTGCATTACAGTAAGTGAGAACAGTCGGGCCAAAGTAAACTACGTCGCTCGTTCAGTGAGTTTTTATTTTTATAAAGCAATACTAAAATGAGTTTCATAACTTTAAGGACTCTAAACCGATTTAACATTTTTTGTGCAGGTAACTGCGGAGGATACTTTGGTCTGTCAGAAACAAATGAATTTATCAGATTCGTGAGGGCGTTCTTGAACGCAACTAACTCGTTGAAACGAGTTAGTTGCATTTGGATTAATGCGCAGTAGCGCATAAAAGAATTAAATACCTCAGGAAAGTGTTCGTTACCTAGTATAAGTAAACTACAAGCATGATAATTTTGCAAAATAAGTTCACTAGAAGTCACATGTAAGCAAAACAGACACAGTATCATATTGATAAATTCTATACTTCGTTACAAGTGCAAGAAAGTGTAATTAGCTAATGGTGTAGGCTGTGGACACCTGTTGACACCAAGTACTCAACCGTATGCAACCAGCATATTAACAACATTTGTCACAACAAAATTAATGTAGACCAGGGTGGATGCCTGTTCCATTTTGTGAAACTGTCCAACTTTGATTCCTGTACGTGGGATTGCCTGAAACTGCCTCCTGAGCACGCCACCCCGCCGACTCCCCCCATATGCAACAGAGCGCATCCAGCTAGTTGTCCAGAGATCTCTGGAATCTTGAACGCTTTCTCGTACAGTAGTGTGTAGGCGAACGTAACATCAAATAGGATGAACGATGATGAGTGAACGAGTGATAAGTCTGATAACAAAATATTCAGCACTTGTCGGCCGAAATCGTTACATTTGCGCAGTTTGCTGCAAAAGTAAGTGTGAGATGCTCATTCAAACTACTTCTTCATGTCTATAGTAGTGGAAGTGGAGCAACAGCCCTCATCATGAACTAGCCTTTAAGTACTTATATATTGAAAGGGACTTGCCTGCTAGTCAACTACAAAGTCGTATTTCTTTCATATGATTTACGACATTAAAATCAAGCAAGTTAAATTATATGGTGGAAGTTTACAGCCAAGCAGTGAGAAATAGCTCGATGGCTTTGCACTCTCACACAGGCCCATTTGGCATAGTTGGAAATGAAATAATTCTCTAATTAATTATTAGAATAGCACCAGTAAAACTTCACGTTATACCATCTTAACCTAATCAAGTAATTAGTTCCTTTAGTAGCTATCTCAGTGAACTATTATGATGTGGAGCTACGAAGCAAATAGCAGTTGATGCAGCTGACAGCACTTGGAATGGCTAAATGGCGTCATACCCTACCTTGATAACACGGAGTCAGTAGTACTGATTAGAGCTCACATATGGAATAGATGTATCCAAGTACTGCAAGTAAGGCAAAACAATGAAAAGATGGTGAGGCCCTTGAAAAAAATTCTCAATCAGTCGTCATAGGCTCATATTTATTGCTATTCCGTCAGTGGAATTCATGTGTAACGAATAAATAAGGCCAAGATGCACTGCTCTGCCCGCTACAGTGTCTTACTCGTCACGTACTTAAAGTCTAGGAGTTCCGAAGCGGGGATGAGAATCAATGACACAAAACCCGATGAAATAAGAGGACGAGACAGGTTTTGAGTTAGGTTTAAACGGAAGAGGAATTCGGATTTATTCAACAGAAAAGGCTCGGATAATTTACTAGGAATCGAATTGGAATGAATAATTGAAATGTAACGAATGGATAACTGATACAAGAGAATTGACTTGATCTTGTGATTGAATAATTTGAGATAAAGAAGTAACCACGCACTCGCAGTAAGGCTAAATCCCCAGAGATACACACAAACCCCCGAAGCCTACCTTACCCCGTGAAAAGCTACACAACACAATGTAGTGAAATACACACGCACATTCACTCACACACAAAACACCCTACTGAGTCGAAACCCGGCAAAAGACACGATGCCCGGATGGGCGGTGTGTCTAACCAACCTATTGGACTCAAAGAGCCCAACGATGTCCCGATGCCCGAGAGCGGTGGGATGATGAAGGCGGTGCCGTAGCGGTGCCCCACACTGAAACCTACGTAAAATATTAGAACCTACCGCCGAGTCTATTCCGTGGAACACTCCAATAGCCTGGTGGGTTGACGAGGGCGGTGCCGGCTGGCGTTGCCCCTAATTCACACTGACGGTGAGTCTGCCCTTCACTATAGGGCACTCGAACAAGTAGTGGGTCAATCACACTAGGTCACGTACTTCCTTGAAGCTACTATGGCTGAGATATGTAGTGACTGTTATACCCATTTTCTGACAACCTCGAGCATGAGTCATCGCACGGTGGAGACCGCATTGAAAGACACAATAGGATGACGTCATCCTGGTCCCCGCCGTTCCCGTATGACGTCACCTCCCAGCCCTCCCCATTTCCTCTCAACCTCGAGCATGAATCATCACACAGGACAGGCCGACGTGAACGACGCAATAGGATGACGTCATCCTCGGCCCAGTAGTTTCTGTTCAGTTATTTTTAGCCACTTATTGCCGGTCACTGAGTTGACATCCGGAACTGGCAGTTGCAACAGCACGTATTCCAGGTCAAGCTCTTCATGACCATGTAACCTTCTTGTCGATGAGTAGGATTAAATGAAAGGGGGGTGGATTTGGCACTGCCAAAAGTGCCAAAAAATCACTGAAAAAACTTTCAGAATTTTGCATTATTCGACCTCGGCACACTTGTGCGGTGCTCAGCCACATCTGACCCCGTAGCTGACCACCAAAGGAGCAGAGTAAACCTTACATCAAGACTGGGGAACGCTGTCGACTGGTGGGGAAATGTGCGGAAGTAGCATCAAAACACCAACTTTCAAGGTCAATTGCGGCGGAAGGCGGAACCCATGGACTTTCGGCAAAGGTGAGTAGGCAGATATTTTTACGAATTATGGGTCTTCTGAATGCGGTACTACTTGATTGTTATTTTAATGGTGCTTGTAAACCGACCCCCCCCACTTGATTTAATCTTGCTCCGATCTAACCATCCATGTGACATCCAGCTCGGTGGACAAAATGTGTGATTTTGAGGTCTCTTCGATAGCCAACGGCTTAAGCCGTGGCTAGAAATTAGTTGTGACCATGACTCTTCAGATTTCAAGTGAACTGCCGGAAAAGCACACATCCAAGGCTTCAATTTCTTTCAAAAATGAAGCAAAAATAGCTGCAGAAGCTTTACAAAACTAAAGTGTAATTTAGAATGTTTAATGCCAGGCAAGAAATAATTGCCGTATTGGTATAACAGTTAACTGTGTCACTGACTTTTACTTAGAATAAATAAAGGCAAGAATACGGAATTGCTGCAAACAATCGTCAGAAGGTACGTACGTACATTTTGCTATTCCGTCTGCGGAAGTAGAAATAGCTGCCGGAACTGACGTGTTAATTAGCTCGATAAAATTGCTGGGCAAACTTGCAGAAAATCATGGTTCTAGTGGCATAAAAGTTAATAGTGACCATAACTCTTCTAATTTCAAGTTAATCGTCGGAAAAGCACACAAATTTTAAAGTCATCAAAGTATCGTGATGACATCGAAACAATTATACAGTTAAAGCTATAGCAAATTGCTTCCGTGCAAAAGACTAATAAATACCTGTGGCTCTTAAATACAACCTTTATAGCTGCTATGAAGGCGTTGAGCATTCCTTCATCTGCATGTTGCAATTTATGATCTGGAGAACTTTGTGGAGTTTTTAAAGACCTAAAAAGTTGTTTTAGAAAACCATTCCTCACTGAACAAATTCCAGCAAACCCTTTCGCAGCTATTATGCTTAACAAAGCGGATAGGTTCAAGACACTAAAATTTATTCGAAATTGCTGCGCTATCGGTTGCTTCCCCGCCGTCATCGATCTAACGACAAGGCAGCTTCTCCCACACTCAACGGCAAGAAGAAGATGGGCAAGTTTCGCGTACTTTGCCTCGTTCGTGTTGCATTATCTGTACAAAAGTGCAACTCTAGTTTTCATTTTCATCTCAGAAACGAATACTCCACTCCATCAGCTTATCTATCATGCAATACTTGGACTAGGCACTCCCGGACTCATTTTCTGGTACTACCAGCTATACATTAACCAGTTTGGGGCATTCAGTATTTTCTTTCGGATTACTCTCACTGGAAACATCGGAGGTGTGACCTTAAAAGGGTCTACGTGACCAAGAGATACATTTTAATATTAAGTAGTAGACGTATGTTAATTCCGCACTTGGTTTTTACACTAGGACTGACAAATGATGGCAGATCAAGAGGAAACTTAACTAAATGCACATTGCAAGACTTGGTCGCAATCTGTATACCATATATGTTTGTGCCTGTATACATCGCAATCATTGGCATGTACATTTACGATGGTGTCCGGATACATGCCCGCGTCAACAATCCCACGCATATTAACCCCGCCGCATTATTACCGCACACATAATCCCGTTGTTAGGAGAGATATTCCCGCATACATTTCTCTTTTATAACAGACGATTTTCACACTGTGTATATATTTTTATTCATGGTTGTCAATGGTTACCAAAAGTCTTTGAACAACAAAAGATTGAGTTTCCAAAGGAATATGAATGTTCACATGTAAAAATGAGACTCCACTTATTCACAATTTTCATTCGAGCCGAGTCCATCAAGCATTGTGCAGCTCCGGAGACAGAAAATAAGGAAAATCTTTGCATCATTGAAATTTTAATTACAAAATGGGTGAAAGAGTGGAGGTCAATTTTGTTGACGGAAACAGGAAGCATCAGCTAGCAGAGGTGAAAGAGTATCTATTCGAGCGCAATCGTGAAATTTTGGACGGATTTTCATACCGTTGTGTTGAGTACAAGAAAACCAAGTGTCCAGCTCTGTTGCACATACGAACAGGAGGATCTGTTTTACTAGAAAAACACACGCACCTACCTAATACCGACAAGTAAGACAAAGATTGTTTATGGCAACGTTAAAGTTTTTTGCTAAATTCAACTTAATTTAAGGCTTGTAGCCCGAAAAATCATTACAAAGGCGAAGAATGAAGTGAAAAGAAATCCTTTACTGCGTACGGCCCAGGTCATCAATATGATAGAGGAAGAAGCCACCAATGCTAGACTCAATTCAGTAGCTTTGGGGAAAACAAGCAACTTGAAAAGACGAATTTGTCACACAAGGATTCAGGCTCAAGGTCGACGAAACTTGGG